>JAIFHC010000509.1:0-50000 GCA_021229015.1 Solen grandis
AAGTAGAGCGCGAACATATGTTCGAATCTTATTTCAGCCACAGAACTTCGGTCTTTCGGAATTTCGGTTAGCTGACAGGATATGCACACCTTTGATTCAAGATGTACCATCTGTGAAAATTTGAAGAAAATCCGACCATAAATGACGGCTGTAGAGCGCGAACACCATTTTTCACTATTTTTTGCTGTGACGTCATGTGACGTCATAGGCTGCTGAAAATCATTGAAATCAAAATTTCCTCACGTGACTAATAAGCCATAAAGATTTCATCGTCCTAGGTCCATTGCAACATATAAAAATAAGCGTTTGTTAAAAAAACCAAGGCTTTTGCTTTGGCAGAAACCAAAAAAAGAAAGTCCTAATAAACATAACAAACCCAATAGGACTTTCTGCTTTAGGCAGAAAGTCCTAATAACAAACCCAATAGGACTTTCTGCTTTAGGCAGAAAGTCCTAATAAACACTAATGTCATTTTTAAAAAGGACTTTCTGCAACATCTGCTTTATATAGTATATATAGAAGATGACATAATAGATAATCTGTCCAAATTGCAACTTTCTATCTCCTCTATTTCTATATAAAATAGCACAAATAGAACACATTCTGTGAATTTTAATAAAAGTCCGCCCATATCTTGCACATGTAGTTTACATACAACATTTATACTATGTCATATGACATGAAAGAAAAATGAAACAGTGTTCAAATGTAAGTTTCAAACTTTCATCACACATAGAATTTCATCACTCCAGCTCAGTTGTAACCTTGTTTAATTTTAGCCTCATTAGGAAGAAGTATTGAATATTTGTATAGTGCTATATCCTTTCGACACCTGTAACGTAGTTAATCGTATTTAGCGATTTTGGCGTGTTTGGGCTTCCGTAGTTTTGCCATAAATTCCTGGAATTTCGAACTATGGTGATATTTTGAAAGGTAACATCCCAGCCTACAAACTGATGCAATATGAATATCGTTAGCATAACAATGCAGTTTTTAGATGGTCTAAAATGTGGGGCTACGTGTGAATTTTTCAAGGCTTGCAAACTGCTCGCTAGCTACATAGTGTTGCAAATACGGATTTTTGTCTTGTGCCGTTGTACATGTATTAACTTCAATGCTTATTTTGGAAACAGTCAACATTCGACAAAAAACAACAACAACAACAACAACAAAAAAAGAACAAAATCAAGATATAGCCCATTAATTGCAATTTGATTTTTTTTTTTTTTTTTTTTTTTTTTTTTTTAAGTCGTTGCGCAAGTATTTAAGCCTGGTGACCCCTGCGCGTGACCTTTTCCATATTTTTATGATGCATGATTATGAAATATCTTATTTTCCATGTAACTTTCTTATATGAAGTCCAATTTCAATAAACTTGGTACCGTTAGAAAGCTCTTAAAACATGCTACATTTTATACGCATAATGTATAAACTTATCTTCAGTCGTTTCTGAGATATTGACTGTTAAACCTCAAGAAAACAGCATATTATCAGCAAAATTAGCTTCATTTCGTTTAGTTTTTTTGCTTATAAATTGGTATTGCGTAAACCAATTTTAATAAACTAAATATCTTTGGAAACGTCAATTATTCAGCTATAATTCTTATTCATACATATATTTACAAAAATCGATATTTATTGAGATATGGCTACATATATGCAGTAGGGGTGAAATCAAAATTTCCTCACGTGCCTAATAAGCCATAAAAATTTCATCGTCCTAGGACTATTGCAACATATTAAAATAAGCGTTTAGTTAGGAAGAAGAAAAGAATAATAGTAAGAAACAAATGACGTCACGTGACGTCATATGACGTCACGACTCAAAATATTTGTAGAAATTCTGCAGAACTGCAAACTGTGTAAGTTTCTACTTTCTATATCATCCTGAAGCTCTTTAATCCTAAAATGAAATTTTCGGTCCTATGTTCGAATCTTATTTCAGCCACAGAACTTCGGTCTTTCGGAATTTCGGTTAGCTGACAGGATATGCACACCTTTGATTCAAGATGTACCATCTGTGAAAATTTGAAGAAAATCCGACCATAAATGACGGCTGTAGAGCGTAAACACCATTTTTCACTATTTTTTGCTGTGACGTCATGTGACGTCATAGGGTGCTGAAAATGCTTTTGTTCAAAAGCGCATACTTTGCTTTCATAACTCTGAAATTTTCATTATTCTGAACAACTGGCATCATGTCGAAATCATTGCCCTAAAATGAAAATTAAGAAGTATGCTTATGACGTCACATGACGTCATATGACGTCACGCCTCAAAATATTTGTAGAAATTCTGCAGAACTGCAAACTGTGTAAGTTTCAACTTTCTATCTCATCCTGAAGCTCTTTTATCCTAAAATGAAATTTTCCGTCCTATGTTCGAATCTTATTTCAGCCACAGAACTTCGGTATTTTGGAATTTGGGTTAGCTGACATGATATGCACACCTTAGTTTCAAGATGTACAATCTGTGAAAATTTGAAGAAAATCCGGCCATAAATGGCGGCTGTAGAGCGTGAACACCATTTTTCACTATTTTTAGCTCTGACGTCACATGACGTCAAAGGGTGCTGATAATTCTTTTGTTCAAAAGCGTATACTTTACTTTCATAACTCTGAAATTTTCATTATTCTGAACAACTGGCATCATGTCGAATTCATTGCCCTAATATGAAAATTAAGAAGTATGCTTATGACGTCATATGACGTCATATGACGTCAGGACTCAAAATATATGTAGAAATTCTGTCGCACTACAA
The DNA here is from genome assembly GCA_021229015.1 of Solen grandis. Classification (NCBI taxonomy): domain Eukaryota; kingdom Metazoa; phylum Mollusca; class Bivalvia; order Adapedonta; family Solenidae; genus Solen; species Solen grandis. The sequence continues at coordinate 2,762 of JAIFHC010000509.1, forward strand.
ACTGTGTAAGTTTCAACTTTCTGTCTCATTCTGAAGCTCTTTAATCCTAAAATGAATTTTTCGCTCCTATGTTCGAATCTTATTTCAGCCACAGAACTTCGGTCTTTCGGAATTTCGGTTAGCTGACAGGATATGCACACCTTAGTTTCAAGATAGACCATCTGTGAAAATTTGAAGAAAATCCGACCATAAATGACGGCTGTAGAGCGCGAACACCATTTTTCACTATTTTTAGCTGTGACGTCATGTGACGTCATAGGGTGCTGAAGATGCTTTTGTTCAAAAGCGCATACGTTAGTTTCATAACTCTGAAATTTTCATTATTCAGAACAACTGGCATCATGTCGAAATCATTGCCCTAATATGAAAATTAAGAAGTATGCTTATGACGTCACATGACGTCATATGAAGTTCCGACTCCCAAAATTTTTAGAAATTTTGCAGAACTGCAAACTGTGTAAGTTTCAACTTTCTATCTAATCCTGAAGCTCTTTAATCCTAAAATGAAATTTTCGGTCCTATGTTCGAATCTTATTTCAGCCACAGAACTTCGGTCTTTCGGAATTTCGGTTAGCTGACAGGATATGCACACCTTTGATTCAAGATGTACCATCTGTGAAAATTTGAAGAAAATCCGACCATAAATGACGGCTGTAGAGCGCGAACACCATTTTTCACTATTTTTTGCTGTGACGTCATGTGACGTCATAGGCTGCTGAAAATCATTGAAATCAAAATTTCCTCACGTGACTAATAAGCCATAAAGATTTCATCGTCCTAGGTCCATTGCAACATATAAAAATAAGCGTTTAGTTAGGAAGAAGAAAAGAATAATAATAATAATAATAATAATAAACAGTACAAACCCAATAGGACTTTCTGCTTTAGGCAGAAAGTCCTAATAAGAAGAAGAAGAATAAACAGTACAAACCCAATAGGACTTTCTGCTTTAGGCAGAAAGTCCTAATAAACATAACAAACCCAATAGGACTTTCTGCTTTAGGCAGAAAGTCCTAATAACAAAGTTGAAACACTAGATGTCATTCGTTTAAACGAATGATAGGACTTTCTGCAACATCTGCTTTATATAGTATATATAGAAGATGACATAATAGATAATCTGTCCAAATTGCAACTTTCTATCTCCTCTATTTCTATATAAAATAGCACAAATAGAACACATTCTGTGAATTTTAATAAAAGTCCGCCCATATCTTGCACATGTAGTTTACATACAACATTTATACTATGTCATATGACATGAAAGAAAAATGAAACAGTGTTCAAATGTAAGTTTCAAACTTTCATCACACATAGAATTTCATCACTCCAGCTCAGTTGTAACCTTGTTTAATTTTAGCCTCATTAGGAAGAAGTATTGAATATTTGTATAGTGCTATATCCTTTCGACACCTGTAACGTAGTTAATCGTATTTAGCGATTTTGGCGTGTTTGGGCTTCCGTAGTTTTGCCATAAATTCCTGGAATTTCGAACTATGGTGATATTTTGAAAGGTAACATCCCAGCCTACAAACTGATGCAATATGAATATCGTTAGCATAACAATGCAGTTTTTAGATGGTCTAAAATGTGGGGCTACGTGTGAATTTTTCAAGGCTTGCAAACTGCTCGCTAGCTACATAGTGTTGCAAATACGGATTTTTGTCTTGTGCCGTTGTACATGTATTAACTTCAATGCTTATTTTGGAAACAGTCAACATTCGACAAAAAACAACAACAACAACAACAACAAAAAAAGAACAAAATCAAGATATAGCCCATTAATTGCAATTTGATTTTTTTTTTTTTTTTTTTTTTTTTTTTTTTAATTGGTTGGGCAAGTATTTAAGCCTGGTGACCCCTGCGCGTGACCTTTTCAATTTTTAAAATCTTATTTTCCATGTAACTTTCTTATATGAAGTCCAATTTCAATAAACTTGGTACCGTTAGAAAGCTCTTAAAACATGCTACATTTTATACGCATAATGTATAAACTTATCTTCAGTCGTTTCTGAGATATTGACTGTTAAACCTCAAGAAAACAGCATATTATCAGCAAAATTAGCTTCATTTCGTTTAGTTTTTTTGCTTATAAATTGGTATTGCGTAAACCAATTTTAATAAACTAAATATCTTTGGAAACGTCAATTATTCAGCTATAATTCTTATTCATACATATATTTACAAAAATCGATATTTATTGAGATATGGCTACATATATGCAGTAGGGGTGAAATCAAAATTTCCTCACGTGCCTAATAAGCCATAAAAATTTCATCGTCCTAGGACTATTGCAACATATTAAAATAAGCGTTTAGTTAGGAAGAAGAAAAGAATAATAGTAAGAAACAAATGACGTCACGTGACGTCATATGACGTCACGACTCAAAATATTTGTAGAAATTCTGCAGAACTGCAAACTGTGTAAGTTTCTACTTTCTATATCATCCTGAAGCTCTTTAATCCTAAAATGAAATTTTCGGTCCTATGTTCGAATCTTATTTCAGCCACAGAACTTCGGTCTTTCGGAATTTCGGTTAGCTGACAGGATATGCACACCTTTGATTCAAGATGTACCATCTGTGAAAATTTGAAGAAAATCCGACCATAAATGACGGCTGTAGAGCGTAAACACCATTTTTCACTATTTTTTGCTGTGACGTCATGTGACGTCATAGGGTGCTGAAAATGCTTTTGTTCAAAAGCGCATACTTTGCTTTCATAACTCTGAAATTTTCATTATTCTGAACAACTGGCATCATGTCGAAATCATTGCCCTAAAATGAAAATTAAGAAGTATGCTTATGACGTCACATGACGTCATATGACGTCACGCCTCAAAATATTTGTAGAAATTCTGCAGAACTGCAAACTGTGTAAGTTTCAACTTTCTATCTCATCCTGAAGCTCTTTTATCCTAAAATGAAATTTTCCGTCCTATGTTCGAATCTTATTTCAGCCACAGAACTTCGGTATTTTGGAATTTGGGTTAGCTGACATGATATGCACACCTTAGTTTCAAGATGTACAATCTGTGAAAATTTGAAGAAAATCCGGCCATAAATGGCGGCTGTAGAGCGTGAACACCATTTTTCACTATTTTTAGCTCTGACGTCACATGACGTCAAAGGGTGCTGATAATTCTTTTGTTCAAAAGCGTATACTTTACTTTCATAACTCTGAAATTTTCATTATTCTGAACAACTGGCATCATGTCGAATTCATTGCCCTAATATGAAAATTAAGAAGTATGCTTATGACGTCATATGACGTCATATGACGTCAGGACTCAAAATATATGTAGAAATTCTGTCGCACTACAAACTGTGTAAGTTTCAACTTTCTGTCTCATTCTGAAGCTCTTTAATCCTAAAATGAATTTTTCGCTCCTATGTTCGAATCTTATTTCAGCCACAGAACTTCGGTCTTTCGGAATTTCGGTTAGCTGACAGGATATGCACACCTTAGTTTCAAGATAGACCATCTGTGAAAATTTGAAGAAAATCCGACCATAAATGACGGCTGTAGAGCGCGAACACCATTTTTCACTATTTTTAGCTGTGACGTCATGTGACGTCATAGGGTGCTGAAGATGCTTTTGTTCAAAAGCGCATACGTTAGTTTCATAACTCTGAAATTTTCATTATTCAGAACAACTGGCATCATGTCGAAATCATTGCCCTAATATGAAAATTAAGAAGTATGCTTATGACGTCACATGACGTCATATGAAGTTCCGACTCCCAAAATTTTTAGAAATTTTGCAGAACTGCAAACTGTGTAAGTTTCAACTTTCTATCTAATCCTGAAGCTCTTTAATCCTAAAATGAAATTTTCGGTCCTATGTTCGAATCTTATTTCAGCCACAGAACTTCGGTCTTTCGGAATTTCGGTTAGCTGACAGGATATGCACACCTTTGATTCAAGATGTACCATCTGTGAAAATTTGAAGAAAATCCGACCATAAATGACGGCTGTAGAGCGCGAACACCATTTTTCACTATTTTTTGCTGTGACGTCATGTGACGTCATAGGCTGCTGAAAATCATTGAAATCAAAATTTCCTCACGTGACTAATAAGCCATAAAGATTTCATCGTCCTAGGTCCATTGCAACATATAAAAATAAGCGTTTAGTTAGGAAGAAGAAAAGAATAATAATAATAATAATAATAATAAACAGTACAAACCCAATAGGACTTTCTGCTTTAGGCAGAAAGTCCTAATAAAGAATAAAAACCCAATAGGACTTTCTGCTTTAGGCAGAAAGTCCTAATAAACAAAACCCAATAGGACTTTCTGCTTTAGGCAGAAAGTCCTAATAACAATTTTTTGGCAGAAAGTCCTAATAAACACTAGATGTCATTCGTTTAAACGAATGATAGGACTTTCTGCAACATCTGCTTTATATAGTATATATAGAAGATGACATAATAGATAATCTGTCCAAATTGCAACTTTCTATCTCCTCTATTTCTATATAAAATAGCACAAATAGAACACATTCTGTGAATTTTAATAAAAGTCCGCCCATATCTTGCACATGTAGTTTACATACAACATTTATACTATGTCATATGACATGAAAGAAAAATGAAACAGTGTTCAAATGTAAGTTTCAAACTTTCATCACACATAGAATTTCATCACTCCAGCTCAGTTGTAACCTTGTTTAATTTTAGCCTCATTAGGAAGAAGTATTGAATATTTGTATAGTGCTATATCCTTTCGACACCTGTAACGTAGTTAATCGTATTTAGCGATTTTGGCGTGTTTGGGCTTCCGTAGTTTTGCCATAAATTCCTGGAATTTCGAACTATGGTGATATTTTGAAAGGTAACATCCCAGCCTACAAACTGATGCAATATGAATATCGTTAGCATAACAATGCAGTTTTTAGATGGTCTAAAATGTGGGGCTACGTGTGAATTTTTCAAGGCTTGCAAACTGCTCGCTAGCTACATAGTGTTGCAAATACGGATTTTTGTCTTGTGCCGTTGTACATGTATTAACTTCAATGCTTATTTTGGAAACAGTCAACATTCGACAAAAAACAACAACAACAACAACAACAAAAAAAGAACAAAATCAAGATATAGCCCATTAATTGCAATTTGATTTTTTTTTTTTTTTTTTTTTTTTTTTTTAAGTCGTTGCGCAAGTATTTAAGCCTGGTGACCCCTGCGCGTGACCTTTTCCATATTTTTATGATGCATGATTATGAAATATCTTATTTTCCATGTAACTTTCTTATATGAAGTCCAATTTCAATAAACTTGGTACCGTTAGAAAGCTCTTAAAACATGCTACATTTTATACGCATAATGTATAAACTTATCTTCAGTCGTTTCTGAGATATTGACTGTTAAACCTCAAGAAAACAGCATATTATCAGCAAAATTAGCTTCATTTCGTTTAGTTTTTTTGCTTATAAATTGGTATTGCGTAAACCAATTTTAATAAACTAAATATCTTTGGAAACGTCAATTATTCAGCTATAATTCTTATTCATACATATATTTACAAAAATCGATATTTATTGAGATATGGCTACATATATGCAGTAGGGGTGAAATCAAAATTTCCTCACGTGCCTAATAAGCCATAAAAATTTCATCGTCCTAGGACTATTGCAACATATTAAAATAAGCGTTTAGTTAGGAAGAAGAAAAGAATAATAGTAAGAAACAAATGACGTCACGTGACGTCATATGACGTCACGACTCAAAATATTTGTAGAAATTCTGCAGAACTGCAAACTGTGTAAGTTTCTACTTTCTATATCATCCTGAAGCTCTTTAATCCTAAAATGAAATTTTCGGTCCTATGTTCGAATCTTATTTCAGCCACAGAACTTCGGTCTTTCGGAATTTCGGTTAGCTGACAGGATATGCACACCTTTGATTCAAGATGTACCATCTGTGAAAATTTGAAGAAAATCCGACCATAAATGACGGCTGTAGAGCGTAAACACCATTTTTCACTATTTTTTGCTGTGACGTCATGTGACGTCATAGGGTGCTGAAAATGCTTTTGTTCAAAAGCGCATACTTTGCTTTCATAACTCTGAAATTTTCATTATTCTGAACAACTGGCATCATGTCGAAATCATTGCCCTAAAATGAAAATTAAGAAGTATGCTTATGACGTCACATGACGTCATATGACGTCACGCCTCAAAATATTTGTAGAAATTCTGCAGAACTGCAAACTGTGTAAGTTTCAACTTTCTATCTCATCCTGAAGCTCTTTTATCCTAAAATGAAATTTTCCGTCCTATGTTCGAATCTTATTTCAGCCACAGAACTTCGGTATTTTGGAATTTGGGTTAGCTGACATGATATGCACACCTTAGTTTCAAGATGTACAATCTGTGAAAATTTGAAGAAAATCCGGCCATAAATGGCGGCTGTAGAGCGTGAACACCATTTTTCACTATTTTTAGCTCTGACGTCACATGACGTCAAAGGGTGCTGATAATTCTTTTGTTCAAAAGCGTATACTTTACTTTCATAACTCTGAAATTTTCATTATTCTGAACAACTGGCATCATGTCGAATTCATTGCCCTAATATGAAAATTAAGAAGTATGCTTATGACGTCATATGACGTCATATGACGTCAGGACTCAAAATATATGTAGAAATTCTGTCGCACTACAAACTGTGTAAGTTTCAACTTTCTGTCTCATTCTGAAGCTCTTTAATCCTAAAATGAATTTTTCGCTCCTATGTTCGAATCTTATTTCAGCCACAGAACTTCGGTCTTTCGGAATTTCGGTTAGCTGACAGGATATGCACACCTTTGATTCAAGATGTACCATCTGTGAAAATTTGAAGAAAATCCGACCATAAATGACGGCTGTAGAGCGCGAACACCATTTTTCACTATTTTTTGCTGTGACGTCATGTGACGTCATAGGCTGCTGAAAATCATTGAAATCAAAATTTCCTCACGTGACTAATAAGCCATAAAGATTTCATCGTCCTAGGTCCATTGCAACATATAAAAATAAGCGTTTAGTTAGGAAGAAGAAAAGAATAATAATAATAAATAATAATATAAACAGTACAAACCCAATAGGACTTTCTGCAACATCTGCTTTATATAGTATATATAGAAGATGACATAATAGATAATCTGTCCAAATTGCAACTTTCTATCTCCTCTATTTCTATATAAAATAGCACAAATAGAACACATTCTGTGAATTTTAATAAAAGTCCGCCCATATCTTGCACATGTAGTTTACATACAACATTTATACTATGTCATATGACATGAAAGAAAAATGAAACAGTGTTCAAATGTAAGTTTCAAACTTTCATCACACATAGAATTTCATCACTCCAGCTCAGTTGTAACCTTGTTTAATTTTAGCCTCATTAGGAAGAAGTATTGAATATTTGTATAGTGCTATATCCTTTCGACACCTGTAACGTAGTTAATCGTATTTAGCGATTTTGGCGTGTTTGGGCTTCCGTAGTTTTGCCATAAATTCCTGGAATTTCGAACTATGGTGATATTTTGAAAGGTAACATCCCAGCCTACAAACTGATGCAATATGAATATCGTTAGCATAACAATGCAGTTTTTAGATGGTCTAAAATGTGGGGCTACGTGTGAATTTTTCAAGGCTTGCAAACTGCTCGCTAGCTACATAGTGTTGCAAATACGGATTTTTGTCTTGTGCCGTTGTACATGTATTAACTTCAATGCTTATTTTGGAAACAGTCAACATTCGACAAAAAACAACAACAACAACAACAACAAAAAAAGAACAAAATCAAGATATAGCCCATTAATTGCAATTTGATTTTTTTTTTTTTTTTTTTTTTTTTTTTTTTAAGTCGTTGCGCAAGTATTTAAGCCTGGTGACCCCTGCGCGTGACCTTTTAATTTTTAATTATGAAATATTTATTTTCCAAATAAACTTATCTTCAGTCGTTTCTGAGATATTGACTGTTAAACCTCAAGAAAACAGCATATTATCAGCAAAATTAGCTTCATTTCGTTTAGTTTTTTTGCTTATAAATTGGTATTGCGTAAACCAATTTTAATAAACTAAATATCTTTGGAAACGTCAATTATTCAGCTATAATTCTTATTCATACATATATTTACAAAAATCGATATTTATTGAGATATGGCTACATATATGCAGTAGGGGTGAAATCAAAATTTCCTCACGTGCCTAATAAGCCATAAAAATTTCATCGTCCTAGGACTATTGCAACATATTAAAATAAGCGTTTAGTTAGGAAGAAGAAAAGAATAATAGTAAGAAACAAATGACGTCACGTGACGTCATATGACGTCACGACTCAAAATATTTGTAGAAATTCTGCAGAACTGCAAACTGTGTAAGTTTCTACTTTCTATATCATCCTGAAGCTCTTTAATCCTAAAATGAAATTTTCGGTCCTATGTTCGAATCTTATTTCAGCCACAGAACTTCGGTCTTTCGGAATTTCGGTTAGCTGACAGGATATGCACACCTTTGATTCAAGATGTACCATCTGTGAAAATTTGAAGAAAATCCGACCATAAATGACGGCTGTAGAGCGTAAACACCATTTTTCACTATTTTTTGCTGTGACGTCATGTGACGTCATAGGGTGCTGAAAATGCTTTTGTTCAAAAGCGCATACTTTGCTTTCATAACTCTGAAATTTTCATTATTCTGAACAACTGGCATCATGTCGAAATCATTGCCCTAAAATGAAAATTAAGAAGTATGCTTATGACGTCACATGACGTCATATGACGTCACGCCTCAAAATATTTGTAGAAATTCTGCAGAACTGCAAACTGTGTAAGTTTCAACTTTCTATCTCATCCTGAAGCTCTTTTATCCTAAAATGAAATTTTCCGTCCTATGTTCGAATCTTATTTCAGCCACAGAACTTCGGTATTTTGGAATTTGGGTTAGCTGACATGATATGCACACCTTAGTTTCAAGATGTACAATCTGTGAAAATTTGAAGAAAATCCGGCCATAAATGGCGGCTGTAGAGCGTGAACACCATTTTTCACTATTTTTAGCTCTGACGTCACATGACGTCAAAGGGTGCTGATAATTCTTTTGTTCAAAAGCGTATACTTTACTTTCATAACTCTGAAATTTTCATTATTCTGAACAACTGGCATCATGTCGAATTCATTGCCCTAATATGAAAATTAAGAAGTATGCTTATGACGTCATATGACGTCATATGACGTCAGGACTCAAAATATATGTAGAAATTCTGTCGCACTACAAACTGTGTAAGTTTCAACTTTCTGTCTCATTCTGAAGCTCTTTAATCCTAAAATGAATTTTTCGCTCCTATGTTCGAATCTTATTTCAGCCACAGAACTTCGGTCTTTCGGAATTTCGGTTAGCTGACAGGATATGCACACCTTAGTTTCAAGATAGACCATCTGTGAAAATTTGAAGAAAATCCGACCATAAATGACGGCTGTAGAGCGCGAACACCATTTTTCACTATTTTTAGCTGTGACGTCATGTGACGTCATAGGGTGCTGAAGATGCTTTTGTTCAAAAGCGCATACGTTAGTTTCATAACTCTGAAATTTTCATTATTCAGAACAACTGGCATCATGTCGAAATCATTGCCCTAATATGAAAATTAAGAAGTATGCTTATGACGTCACATGACGTCATATGAAGTTCCGACTCCCAAAATTTTTAGAAATTTTGCAGAACTGCAAACTGTGTAAGTTTCAACTTTCTATCTAATCCTGAAGCTCTTTAATCCTAAAATGAAATTTTCGGTCCTATGTTCGAATCTTATTTCAGCCACAGAACTTCGGTCTTTCGGAATTTCGGTTAGCTGACAGGATATGCACACCTTTGATTCAAGATGTACCATCTGTGAAAATTTGAAGAAAATCCGACCATAAATGACGGCTGTAGAGCGCGAACACCATTTTTCACTATTTTTTGCTGTGACGTCATGTGACGTCATAGGCTGCTGAAAATCATTGAAATCAAAATTTCCTCACGTGACTAATAAGCCATAAAGATTTCATCGTCCTAGGTCCATTGCAACATATAAAAATAAGCGTTTAGTTAGGAAGAAGAAAAGAATAATAATAATAATAATAATAATAAACAGTACAAACCCAATAGGACTTTCTGCTTTAGGCAGAAAGTCCTAATAAGAAGAAGAAGAATAAACAGTACAAACCCAATAGGACTTTCTGCTTTAGGCAGAAAGTCCTAATAAACATAACAAACCCAATAGGACTTTCTGCTTTAGGCAGAAAGTCCTAATAACAAACCCAATAGGACTTTCTGCTTTAGGCAGAAAGTCCTAATAAACACTAGATGTCATTCGTTTAAACGAATGAATGACATAATAGATAATCTGTCCAAATTGCAACTTTCTATCTCCTCTATTTCTATATAAAATAGCACAAATAGAACACATTCTGTGAATTTTAATAAAAGTCCGCCCATATCTTGCACATGTAGTTTACATACAACATTTATACTATGTCATATGACATGAAAGAAAAATGAAACAGTGTTCAAATGTAAGTTTCAAACTTTCATCACACATAGAATTTCATCACTCCAGCTCAGTTGTAACCTTGTTTAATTTTAGCCTCATTAGGAAGAAGTATTGAATATTTGTATAGTGCTATATCCTTTCGACACCTGTAACGTAGTTAATCGTATTTAGCGATTTTGGCGTGTTTGGGCTTCCGTAGTTTTGCCATAAATTCCTGGAATTTCGAACTATGGTGATATTTTGAAAGGTAACATCCCAGCCTACAAACTGATGCAATATGAATATCGTTAGCATAACAATGCAGTTTTTAGATGGTCTAAAATGTGGGGCTACGTGTGAATTTTTCAAGGCTTGCAAACTGCTCGCTAGCTACATAGTGTTGCAAATACGGATTTTTGTCTTGTGCCGTTGTACATGTATTAACTTCAATGCTTATTTTGGAAACAGTCAACATTCGACAAAAAACAACAACAACAACAACAACAAAAAAAGAACAAAATCAAGATATAGCCCATTAATTGCAATTTGATTTTTTTTTTTTTTTTTTTTTTTTTTTTTTTTAAGTCGTTGCGCAAGTATTTAAGCCTGGTGACCCCTGCGCGTGACCTTTTCCATATTTTTATGATGCATGATTATGAAATATCTTATTTTCCATGTAACTTTCTTATATGAAGTCCAATTTCAATAAACTTGGTACCGTTAGAAAGCTCTTAAAACATGCTACATTTTATACGCATAATGTATAAACTTATCTTCAGTCGTTTCTGAGATATTGACTGTTAAACCTCAAGAAAACAGCATATTATCAGCAAAATTAGCTTCATTTCGTTTAGTTTTTTTGCTTATAAATTGGTATTGCGTAAACCAATTTTAATAAACTAAATATCTTTGGAAACGTCAATTATTCAGCTATAATTCTTATTCATACATATATTTACAAAAATCGATATTTATTGAGATATGGCTACATATATGCAGTAGGGGTGAAATCAAAATTTCCTCACGTGCCTAATAAGCCATAAAAATTTCATCGTCCTAGGACTATTGCAACATATTAAAATAAGCGTTTAGTTAGGAAGAAGAAAAGAATAATAGTAAGAAACAAATGACGTCACGTGACGTCATATGACGTCACGACTCAAAATATTTGTAGAAATTCTGCAGAACTGCAAACTGTGTAAGTTTCTACTTTCTATATCATCCTGAAGCTCTTTAATCCTAAAATGAAATTTTCGGTCCTATGTTCGAATCTTATTTCAGCCACAGAACTTCGGTCTTTCGGAATTTCGGTTAGCTGACAGGATATGCACACCTTTGATTCAAGATGTACCATCTGTGAAAATTTGAAGAAAATCCGACCATAAATGACGGCTGTAGAGCGTAAACACCATTTTTCACTATTTTTTGCTGTGACGTCATGTGACGTCATAGGGTGCTGAAAATGCTTTTGTTCAAAAGCGCATACTTTGCTTTCATAACTCTGAAATTTTCATTATTCTGAACAACTGGCATCATGTCGAAATCATTGCCCTAAAATGAAAATTAAGAAGTATGCTTATGACGTCACATGACGTCATATGACGTCACGCCTCAAAATATTTGTAGAAATTCTGCAGAACTGCAAACTGTGTAAGTTTCAACTTTCTATCTCATCCTGAAGCTCTTTTATCCTAAAATGAAATTTTCCGTCCTATGTTCGAATCTTATTTCAGCCACAGAACTTCGGTATTTTGGAATTTGGGTTAGCTGACATGATATGCACACCTTAGTTTCAAGATGTACAATCTGTGAAAATTTGAAGAAAATCCGGCCATAAATGGCGGCTGTAGAGCGTGAACACCATTTTTCACTATTTTTAGCTCTGACGTCACATGACGTCAAAGGGTGCTGATAATTCTTTTGTTCAAAAGCGTATACTTTACTTTCATAACTCTGAAATTTTCATTATTCTGAACAACTGGCATCATGTCGAATTCATTGCCCTAATATGAAAATTAAGAAGTATGCTTATGACGTCATATGACGTCATATGACGTCAGGACTCAAAATATATGTAGAAATTCTGTCGCACTACAAACTGTGTAAGTTTCAACTTTCTGTCTCATTCTGAAGCTCTTTAATCCTAAAATGAATTTTTCGCTCCTATGTTCGAATCTTATTTCAGCCACAGAACTTCGGTCTTTCGGAATTTCGGTTAGCTGACAGGATATGCACACCTTAGTTTCAAGATAGACCATCTGTGAAAATTTGAAGAAAATCCGACCATAAATGACGGCTGTAGAGCGCGAACACCATTTTTCACTATTTTTAGCTGTGACGTCATGTGACGTCATAGGGTGCTGAAGATGCTTTTGTTCAAAAGCGCATACGTTAGTTTCATAACTCTGAAATTTTCATTATTCAGAACAACTGGCATCATGTCGAAATCATTGCCCTAATATGAAAATTAAGAAGTATGCTTATGACGTCACATGACGTCATATGAAGTTCCGACTCCCAAAATTTTTAGAAATTTTGCAGAACTGCAAACTGTGTAAGTTTCAACTTTCTATCTAATCCTGAAGCTCTTTAATCCTAAAATGAAATTTTCGGTCCTATGTTCGAATCTTATTTCAGCCACAGAACTTCGGTCTTTCGGAATTTCGGTTAGCTGACAGGATATGCACACCTTTGATTCAAGATGTACCATCTGTGAAAATTTGAAGAAAATCCGACCATAAATGACGGCTGTAGAGCGCGAACACCATTTTTCACTATTTTTTGCTGTGACGTCATGTGACGTCATAGGCTGCTGAAAATCATTGAAATCAAAATTTCCTCACGTGACTAATAAGCCATAAAGATTTCATCGTCCTAGGTCCATTGCAACATATAAAAATAAGCGTTTAGTTAGGAAGAAGAAAAGAATAATAATAATAATAATAATAATAAACAGTACAAACCCAATAGGACTTTCTGCTTTAGGCAGAAAGTCCTAATAAGAAGAAGAAGAATAAACAGTACAAACCCAATAGGACTTTCTGCTTTAGGCAGAAAGTCCTAATAACAAACCCAATAGGACTTTCTGCTTTGGCAGAAAGTCCTAATAAACACTAGATGTCATTCGTTTAAACGAATGATAGGACTTTCTGCAACATCTGCTTTATATAGTATATATAGAAGATGACATAATAGATAATCTGTCCAAATTGCAACTTTCTATCTCCTCTATTTCTATATAAAATAGCACAAATAGAACACATTCTGTGAATTTTAATAAAAGTCCGCCCATATCTTGCACATGTAGTTTACATACAACATTTATACTATGTCATATGACATGAAAGAAAAATGAAACAGTGTTCAAATGTAAGTTTCAAACTTTCATCACACATAGAATTTCATCACTCCAGCTCAGTTGTAACCTTGTTTAATTTTAGCCTCATTAGGAAGAAGTATTGAATATTTGTATAGTGCTATATCCTTTCGACACCTGTAACGTAGTTAATCGTATTTAGCGATTTTGGCGTGTTTGGGCTTCCGTAGTTTTGCCATAAATTCCTGGAATTTCGAACTATGGTGATATTTTGAAAGGTAACATCCCAGCCTACAAACTGATGCAATATGAATATCGTTAGCATAACAATGCAGTTTTTAGATGGTCTAAAATGTGGGGCTACGTGTGAATTTTTCAAGGCTTGCAAACTGCTCGCTAGCTACATAGTGTTGCAAATACGGATTTTTGTCTTGTGCCGTTGTACATGTATTAACTTCAATGCTTATTTTGGAAACAGTCAACATTCGACAAAAAACAACAACAACAACAACAACAAAAAAAGAACAAAATCAAGATATAGCCCATTAATTGCAATTTGATTTTTTTTTTTTTTTTTTTTTTTTTTTTTTATGTTGAAGTATTTAAGCCTGGTGACCCCTGCGCGTGACCTTTTCCATATTTTTATGATGCATGATTATGAAATATCTTATTTTCCATGTAACTTTCTTATATGAAGTCCAATTTCAATAAACTTGGTACCGTTAGAAAGCTCTTAAAACATGCTACATTTTATACGCATAATGTATAAACTTATCTTCAGTCGTTTCTGAGATATTGACTGTTAAACCTCAAGAAAACAGCATATTATCAGCAAAATTAGCTTCATTTCGTTTAGTTTTTTTGCTTATAAATTGGTATTGCGTAAACCAATTTTAATAAACTAAATATCTTTGGAAACGTCAATTATTCAGCTATAATTCTTATTCATACATATATTTACAAAAATCGATATTTATTGAGATATGGCTACATATATGCAGTAGGGGTGAAATCAAAATTTCCTCACGTGCCTAATAAGCCATAAAAATTTCATCGTCCTAGGACTATTGCAACATATTAAAATAAGCGTTTAGTTAGGAAGAAGAAAAGAATAATAGTAAGAAACAAATGACGTCACGTGACGTCATATGACGTCACGACTCAAAATATTTGTAGAAATTCTGCAGAACTGCAAACTGTGTAAGTTTCTACTTTCTATATCATCCTGAAGCTCTTTAATCCTAAAATGAAATTTTCGGTCCTATGTTCGAATCTTATTTCAGCCACAGAACTTCGGTCTTTCGGAATTTCGGTTAGCTGACAGGATATGCACACCTTTGATTCAAGATGTACCATCTGTGAAAATTTGAAGAAAATCCGACCATAAATGACGGCTGTAGAGCGTAAACACCATTTTTCACTATTTTTTGCTGTGACGTCATGTGACGTCATAGGGTGCTGAAAATGCTTTTGTTCAAAAGCGCATACTTTGCTTTCATAACTCTGAAATTTTCATTATTCTGAACAACTGGCATCATGTCGAAATCATTGCCCTAAAATGAAAATTAAGAAGTATGCTTATGACGTCACATGACGTCATATGACGTCACGCCTCAAAATATTTGTAGAAATTCTGCAGAACTGCAAACTGTGTAAGTTTCAACTTTCTATCTCATCCTGAAGCTCTTTTATCCTAAAATGAAATTTTCCGTCCTATGTTCGAATCTTATTTCAGCCACAGAACTTCGGTATTTTGGAATTTGGGTTAGCTGACATGATATGCACACCTTAGTTTCAAGATGTACAATCTGTGAAAATTTGAAGAAAATCCGGCCATAAATGGCGGCTGTAGAGCGTGAACACCATTTTTCACTATTTTTAGCTCTGACGTCACATGACGTCAAAGGGTGCTGATAATTCTTTTGTTCAAAAGCGTATACTTTACTTTCATAACTCTGAAATTTTCATTATTCTGAACAACTGGCATCATGTCGAATTCATTGCCCTAATATGAAAATTAAGAAGTATGCTTATGACGTCATATGACGTCATATGACGTCAGGACTCAAAATATATGTAGAAATTCTGTCGCACTACAAACTGTGTAAGTTTCAACTTTCTGTCTCATTCTGAAGCTCTTTAATCCTAAAATGAATTTTTCGCTCCTATGTTCGAATCTTATTTCAGCCACAGAACTTCGGTCTTTCGGAATTTCGGTTAGCTGACAGGATATGCACACCTTAGTTTCAAGATAGACCATCTGTGAAAATTTGAAGAAAATCCGACCATAAATGACGGCTGTAGAGCGCGAACACCATTTTTCACTATTTTTAGCTGTGACGTCATGTGACGTCATAGGGTGCTGAAGATGCTTTTGTTCAAAAGCGCATACGTTAGTTTCATAACTCTGAAATTTTCATTATTCAGAACAACTGGCATCATGTCGAAATCATTGCCCTAATATGAAAATTAAGAAGTATGCTTATGACGTCACATGACGTCATATGAAGTTCCGACTCCCAAAATTTTTAGAAATTTTGCAGAACTGCAAACTGTGTAAGTTTCAACTTTCTATCTAATCCTGAAGCTCTTTAATCCTAAAATGAAATTTTCGGTCCTATGTTCGAATCTTATTTCAGCCACAGAACTTCGGTCTTTCGGAATTTCGGTTAGCTGACAGGATATGCACACCTTTGATTCAAGATGTACCATCTGTGAAAATTTGAAGAAAATCCGACCATAAATGACGGCTGTAGAGCGCGAACACCATTTTTCACTATTTTTTGCTGTGACGTCATGTGACGTCATAGGCTGCTGAAAATCATTGAAATCAAAATTTCCTCACGTGACTAATAAGCCATAAAGATTTCATCGTCCTAGGTCCATTGCAACATATAAAAATAAGCGTTTAGTTAGGAAGAAGAAAAGAATAATAATAATAATAATAATAATAAACAGTACAAACCCAATAGGACTTTCTGCTTTAGGCAGAAAGTCCTAATAAGAAGAAGAAGAATAAACAGTACAAACCCAATAGGACTTTCTGCTTTAGGCAGAAAGTCCTAATAAACATAACAAACCCAATAGGACTTTCTGCTTTAGGCAGAAAGTCCTAATAACAAACCCAATAGGACTTTCTGCTTTAGGCAGAAAGTCCTAATAAACACTAGATGTCATTCGTTTAAACGAATGATAGGACTTTCTGCAACATCTGCTTTATATAGTATATATAGAAGATGACATAATAGATAATCTGTCCAAATTGCAACTTTCTATCTCCTCTATTTCTATATAAAATAGCACAAATAGAACACATTCTGTGAATTTTAATAAAAGTCCGCCCATATCTTGCACATGTAGTTTACATACAACATTTATACTATGTCATATGACATGAAAGAAAAATGAAACAGTGTTCAAATGTAAGTTTCAAACTTTCATCACACATAGAATTTCATCACTCCAGCTCAGTTGTAACCTTGTTTAATTTTAGCCTCATTAGGAAGAAGTATTGAATATTTGTATAGTGCTATATCCTTTCGACACCTGTAACGTAGTTAATCGTATTTAGCGATTTTGGCGTGTTTGGGCTTCCGTAGTTTTGCCATAAATTCCTGGAATTTCGAACTATGGTGATATTTTGAAAGGTAACATCCCAGCCTACAAACTGATGCAATATGAATATCGTTAGCATAACAATGCAGTTTTTAGATGGTCTAAAATGTGGGGCTACGTGTGAATTTTTCAAGGCTTGCAAACTGCTCGCTAGCTACATAGTGTTGCAAATACGGATTTTTGTCTTGTGCCGTTGTACATGTATTAACTTCAATGCTTATTTTGGAAACAGTCAACATTCGACAAAAAACAACAACAACAACAACAACAAAAAAAGAACAAAATCAAGATATAGCCCATTAATTGCAATTTGATTTTTTTTTTTTTTTTTTTTTTTTTTTTTTTTAAGTCGTTGCGCAAGTATTTAAGCCTGGTGACCCCTGCGCGTGACCTTTTCCATATTTTTATGATGCATGATTATGAAATATCTTTTTTCCATGTAACTTTCTTATATGAAGTCCAATTTCAATAAACTTGGTACCGTTAGAAAGCTCTTAAAACATGCTACATTTTATACGCATAATGTATAAACTTATCTTCAGTCGTTTCTGAGATATTGACTGTTAAACCTCAAGAAAACAGCATATTATCAGCAAAATTAGCTTCATTTCGTTTAGTTTTTTTTTGCTTATAAATTGGTATTGCGTAAACCAATTTTAATAAACTAAATATCTTTGGAAACGTCAATTATTCAGCTATAATTCTTATTCATACATATATTTACAAAAATCGATATTTATTAGATATGGCTACATATATGCAGTAGGGGGGGAAATCAAAATTTCCTCACGTGCCTAATAAGCCATAAAAATTTCATCGTCCTAGGACTATTGCAACATATTAAAATAAGCGTTTATTTTAGGAAGAAGAAAAAATAATAGTAAGAAACAAATGACTCACGTGACGTCATATGACGTCACGACTCAAAATATTTGTAGAAATTCTGCAGAACTGCAAACTGTGTAAGTTTCTACTTTCTATATCATCCTGAAGCTCTTTAATCCTAAAATGAAATTTTCGGTCCTATGTTCGAATCTTATTTCAGCCACAGAACTTCGGTCTTTCGGAATTTCGGTTAGCTGACAGGATATGCACACCTTTGATTCAAGATGTACCATCTGTGAAAATTTGAAGAAAATCCGACCATAAATGACGGCTGTAGAGCGCGAACACCATTTTTCACTATTTTTTGCTGTGACGTCATGTGACGTCATAGGGTGCTGAAAATGCTTTTGTTCAAAAGCGCATACTTTGCTTTCATAACTCTGAAATTTTCATTATTCTGAACAACTGGCATCATGTCGAATTCATTGCCCTAATATGAAAATTAAGAAGTATGCTTATGACGTCATATGACGTCATATGACGTCAGGACTCAAAATATATGTAGAAATTCTGTCGCACTACAAACTGTGTAAGTTTCAACTTTCTGTCTCATTCTGAAGCTCTTTAATCCTAAAATGAATTTTTCGCTCCTATGTTCGAATCTTATTTCAGCCACAGAACTTCGGTCTTTCGGAATTCGGTTAGCTGACAGATATGCACACCTTAGTTTCAAGATAGACCATCTGTGAAAATTTGAAGAAAATCCGACCATAAATGACGGCTGTAGAGCGCGAACACCATTTTTCACTATTTTTAGCTGTGACGTCATGTGACGTCATAGGGTGCTGAAGATGCTTTTGTTCAAAAGCGCATACGTTTAGTTTCATAACTCTGAAATTTTCATTATTCAGAACAACTAGGCATCATGTCGAAATCATTGCCCTAATATGAAAATTAAGAAGTATGCTTATGACGTCACATGACGTCATATGAAGTTCCGACTCCCAAAATTTTTAGAAATTTTGCAGAACTGCAAACTGTGTAAGTTTCAACTTTCTATCTAATCCTGAAGCTCTTTAATCCTAAAATGAAATTTTCGGTCCTATGTCGAATCTTATTTCAGCCACAGAACTTCGGTCTTTCGGAATTTCGGTTAGCTGACAGGATATGCACACCTTTGATTCAAGATGTACCATCTGTGAAAATTTGAAGAAAATCCGACCATAAATGACGGCTGTAGAGCGCGAACACCATTTTTCACTATTTTTTGCTGTGACGTCATGTGACGTCATAGGCTGCTGAAAATCATTGAAATCAAAATTTCCTCACGTGACTAATAAGCCATAAAGATTTCATCGTCCTAGGTCCATTGCAACATATAAAAATAAGCGTTTAGTTAGGAAGAAGAAAAGAATAATAATAATAATAAAAAATAAACAGTACAAAAGAAAGTCCTAATAAAAAATAAACCAAACCCAATAGGACTTTCTGCTTTAGGCAGAAAGTCCTAATAAACATAACAAACCCAATAGGACTTTCTGCTTTAGGCAGAAAGTCCTAATAACAAACCCAATAGGACTTTCTGCTTTAGGCAGAAAGTCCTAAATAAACACTAGATGTCATTCGTTTTAAACGAATGATAGGACTTTCTGCAACATCTGCTTTATATAGTATATATAGAAGATGACATAATAGATAATCTGTCCAAATTGCAACTTTCTATCTCCTCTATTTCTATATAAAATAGCACAAATAGAACACATTCTGTGAATTTTAATAAAAGTCCGCCCATATCTTGCACATGTAGTTTACATACAACATTTATACTATGTCATATGACATGAAAGAAAAATGAAACAGTGTTCAAATGTAAGTTTCAAACTTTCATCACACATAGAATTTCATCACTCCAGCTCAGTTGTAACCTTGTTTAATTTTAGCCTCATTAGGAAGAAGTATTGAATATTTGTATAGTGCTATATCCTTTCGACACCTGTAACGTAGTTAATCGTATTTAGCGATTTTGGCGTGTTTGGGCTTCCGTAGTTTTGCCATAAATTCCTGGAATTTCGAACTATGGTGATATTTTGAAGGTAACATCCCAGCCTACAAACTGATGCAATATGAATATCGTTAGCATAACAATGCAGTTTTTAGATGGTCTAAAATGGGGGCTACGTGTGAATTTTTCAAGGCTTGCAAACTGCTCGCTAGCTACATAGTGTTGCAAATACGGATTTTTGTCTTGTGCCGTTGTACATGTATTAACTTCAATGCTTATTTGGAAACAGTCAAACATTCGACAAAAAAACAACAACAACAACAACAACAAAAAAAGAACAAAATCAAGATATAGCCCATTAATTGCAATTTGATTTTTTTTTTTTTTTTTTTTTTTTTTTTTTTTAAGTCGTTGCGCAAGTATTTAAGCCTGGTGACCCCTGCGCGTGACCTTTTCCATATTTTTATGATGCATGATTATGAAATATCTTATTTTCCATGTAACTTTCTTATATGAAGTCCAATTTCAATAAACTTGGTACCGTTAGAAAGCTCTTAAAACATGCTACATTTTTATACGCATAATGTATAAAACTTATCTTCAGTCGTTTCTGAGATATGGACTGTTAAACCTCAAGAAAACAGCATATTATCAGCAAAATTAGCTTCATTTCGTTTAGTTTTTTGCTTATAAATTGGTATTGCGTAAACCAATTTTAATAAACTAAATATCTTTGGAAACGTCAATTATTCAGCTATAATTCTTATTCATACATATATTTACAAAAATCGATATTTATTGAGATATGGCTACATATATGCAGTAGGGGTGAAATCAAAATTTCCTCACGTGCCTAATAAGCCATAAAAATTTCATCGTCCTAGGACTATTGCAACATATTAAAATAAGCGTTTAGTTAGGAAGAAGAAAAGAATAATAGTAAGAAACAAATGACGTCACGTGACGTCATATGACGTCACGACTCAAAATATTTGTAGAAATTCTGCAGAACTGCAAACTGTGTAAGTTTCTACTTTCTATATCATCCTGAAGCTCTTTAATCCTAAAATGAAATTTTCGGTCCTATGTTCGAATCTTATTTCAGCCACAGAACTTCGGTCTTTCGGAATTTCGGTTAGCTGACAGGATATGCACACCTTTGATTCAAGATGTACCATCTGTGAAAATTTGAAGAAAATCCGACCATAAATGACGGCTGTAGAGCGTAAACACCATTTTTTCACTATTTTTTGCTGTGACGTCATGTGACGTCATAGGGTGCTGAAAATGCTTTTGTTCAAAAGCGCATACTTTGCTTTCATAACTCTGAAATTTTCATTATTCTGAACAACTGGCATCATGTCGAAATCATTGCCCTAAAATGAAAATTAAGAAGTATGCTTATGACGTCACATGACGTCATATGACGTCACGCCTCAAAATATTTGTAGAAATTCTGCAGAACTGCAAACTGTGTAAGTTTCAACTTTCTATCTCATCCTGAAGCTCTTTTATCCTAAAATGAAATTTTCCGTCCTATGTTCGAATCTTATTTCAGCCACAGAACTTCGGTATTTTGGAATTTGGGTTAGCTGACATGATATGCACACCTTAGTTTCAAGATGTACAATCTGTGAAAATTTGAAGAAAATCCGGCCATAAATGGCGGCTGTAGAGCGTGAACACCATTTTTCACTATTTTTAGCTCTGACGTCACATGACGTCAAAGGGTGCTGATAATTCTTTTGTTCAAAAGCGTATACTTTACTTTCATAACTCTGAAATTTTCATTATTCTGAACAACTGGCATCATGTCGAATTCATTGCCCTAATATGAAAATTAAGAAGTATGCTTATGACGTCATATGACGTCATATGACGTCAGGACTCAAAATATATGTAGAAATTCTGTCGCACTACAAACTGTGTAAGTTTCAACTTTCTGTCTCATTCTGAAGCTCTTTAATCCTAAAATGAATTTTTCGCTCCTATGTTCGAATCTTATTTCAGCCACAGAACTTCGGTCTTTCGGAATTTCGGTTAGCTGACAGGATATGCACACCTTAGTTTCAAGATAGACCATCTGTGAAAATTTGAAGAAAATCCGACCATAAATGACGGCTGTAGAGCGCGAACACCATTTTTCACTATTTTTAGCTGTGACGTCATGTGACGTCATAGGGTGCTGAAGATGCTTTTGTTCAAAGCGCATACGTTAGTTTCATAACTCTGAAATTTTCATTATTCAGAACAACTGGCATCATGTCGAAATCATTGCCCTAATATGAAAATTAAGAAGTATGCTTATGACGTCACATGACGTCATATGAAGTTCCGACTCCCAAAATTTTTAGAAATTTTGCAGAACTGCAAACTGTGTAAGTTTCAACTTTCTATCTAATCCTGAAGCTCTTTAATCCTAAAATGAAATTTTCGGTCCTATGTTCGAATCTTATTTCAGCCACAGAACTTCGGTCTTTCGGAATTTCGGTTAGCTGACAGGATATGCACACCTTTGATTCAAGATGTACCATCTGTGAAAATTTGAAGAAAATCCGACCATAAATGACGGCTGTAGAGCGCGAACACCATTTTTCACTATTTTTTGCTGTGACGTCATGTGACGTCATAGGCTGCTGAAAATCATTGAAATCAAAATTTCCTCACGTGACTAATAAGCCATAAAGATTTCATCGTCCTAGGTCCATTGCAACATATAAAAATAAGCGTTTAGTTAGGAAGAAGAAAAGAATAATAATAATAATAATAATAATAAACAGTACAAACCCAATAGGACTTTCTGCTTTAGGCAGAAAGTCCTAATAAGAAGAAGAATAACAAAGACAAACCCAATAGGACTTTCTGCTTTAGGCAGAAAGTCCTAATAAACATAACAAACCCAATAGGACTTTCTGCTTTAGGCAGAAAGTCCTAATAACAAACCCAATAGGACTTTCTGCTTTAGGCAGAAAGTCCTAATAAACACTAGATGTCATTCGTTTAAACGAATGATAGGACTTTCTGCAACATCTGCTTTATATAGTATATATAGAAGATGACATAATAGATAATCTGTCCAAATTGCAACTTTCTATCTCCTCTATTTCTATATAAAATAGCACAAATAGAACACATTCTGTGAATTTTAATAAAAGTCCGCCCATATCTTGCACATGTAGTTTACATACAACATTTATACTATGTCATATGACATGAAAGAAAAATGAAACAGTGTTCAAATGTAAGTTTCAAACTTTCATCACACATAGAATTTCATCACTCCAGCTCAGTTGTAACCTTGTTTAATTTTAGCCTCATTAGGAAGAAGTATTGAATATTTGTATAGTGCTATATCCTTTCGACACCTGTAACGTAGTTAATCGTATTTAGCGATTTTGGCGTGTTTGGGCTTCCGTAGTTTTGCCATAAATTCCTGGAATTTCGAACTATGGTGATATTTTGAAAGGTAACATCCCAGCCTACAAACTGATGCAATATGAATATCGTTAGCATAACAATGCAGTTTTTAGATGGTCTAAAATGTGGGGCTACGTGTGAATTTTTCAAGGCTTGCAAACTGCTCGCTAGCTACATAGTGTTGCAAATACGGATTTTTGTCTTGTGCCGTTGTACATGTATTAACTTCAATGCTTATTTTGGAAACAGTCAACATTCGACAAAAACAACAACAACAACAACAACAAAAAAGAACAAAATCAAGATATAGCCCATTAATTGCAATTTGATTTTTTTTTTTTTTTTTTTTTTTTTTTTTTTAAGTCGTTGCGCAAGTATTTATACGCATAATGTATATCTTTAAGCCGGTGACCCCGCGCGTGACCTTTTCCATATTTTTATGATGCATGATTATGAAATATCTTATTTTCCATGTAACTTTCTTATATGAAGTCCAATTTCAATAAACTTGGTACCGTTAGAAAGCTCTTAAAACATGCTACATTTTATACGCATAATGTATAAACTTATCTTCAGTCGTTTCTGAGATATTGACTGTTAAACCTCAAGAAAACAGCATATTATCAGCAAAATTAGCTTCATTTCGTTTAGTTTTTTTGCTTATAAATTGGTATTGCGTAAACCAATTTTAATAAACTAAATATCTTTGGAAACGTCAATTATTCAGCTATAATTCTTATTCATACATATATTTACAAAAATCGATATTTATTGAGATATGGCTACATATATGCAGTAGGGGTGAAATCAAAATTTCCTCACGTGCCTAATAAGCCATAAAAATTTCATCGTCCTAGGACTATTGCAACATATTAAAATAAGCGTTTAGTTAGGAAGAAGAAAAGAATAATAGTAAGAAACAAATGACGTCACGTGACGTCATATGACGTCACGACTCAAAATATTTGTAGAAATTCTGCAGAACTGCAAACTGTGTAAGTTTCTACTTTCTATATCATCCTGAAGCTCTTTAATCCTAAAATGAAATTTTCGGTCCTATGTTCGAATCTTATTTCAGCCACAGAACTTCGGTCTTTCGGAATTTCGGTTAGCTGACAGGATATGCACACCTTTGATTCAAGATGTACCATCTGTGAAAATTTGAAGAAAATCCGACCATAAATGACGGCTGTAGAGCGTAAACACCATTTTTCACTATTTTTTGCTGTGACGTCATGTGACGTCATAGGGTGCTGAAAATGCTTTTGTTCAAAAGCGCATACTTTGCTTTCATAACTCTGAAATTTTCATTATTCTGAACAACTGGCATCATGTCGAAATCATTGCCCTAAAATGAAAATTAAGAAGTATGCTTATGACGTCACATGACGTCATATGACGTCACGCCTCAAAATATTTGTAGAAATTCTGCAGAACTGCAAACTGTGTAAGTTTCAACTTTCTATCTCATCCTGAAGCTCTTTTATCCTAAAATGAAATTTTCCGTCCTATGTTCGAATCTTATTTCAGCCACAGAACTTCGGTATTTTGGAATTTGGGTTAGCTGACATGATATGCACACCTTAGTTTCAAGATGTACAATCTGTGAAAATTTGAAGAAAATCCGGCCATAAATGGCGGCTGTAGAGCGTGAACACCATTTTTCACTATTTTTAGCTCTGACGTCACATGACGTCAAAGGGTGCTGATAATTCTTTTGTTCAAAAGCGTATACTTTACTTTCATAACTCTGAAATTTTCATTATTCTGAACAACTGGCATCATGTCGAATTCATTGCCCTAATATGAAAATTAAGAAGTATGCTTATGACGTCATATGACGTCATATGACGTCAGGACTCAAAATATATGTAGAAATTCTGTCGCACTACAAACTGTGTAAGTTTCAACTTTCTGTCTCATTCTGAAGCTCTTTAATCCTAAAATGAATTTTTCGCTCCTATGTTCGAATCTTATTTCAGCCACAGAACTTCGGTCTTTCGGAATTTCGGTTAGCTGACAGGATATGCACACCTTAGTTTCAAGATAGACCATCTGTGAAAATTTGAAGAAAATCCGACCATAAATGACGGCTGTAGAGCGCGAACACCATTTTTCACTATTTTTAGCTGTGACGTCATGTGACGTCATAGGGTGCTGAAGATGCTTTTGTTCAAAAGCGCATACGTTAGTTTCATAACTCTGAAATTTTCATTATTCAGAACAACTGGCATCATGTCGAAATCATTGCCCTAATATGAAAATTAAGAAGTATGCTTATGACGTCACATGACGTCATATGAAGTTCCGACTCCCAAAATTTTTAGAAATTTTGCAGAACTGCAAACTGTGTAAGTTTCAACTTTCTATCTAATCCTGAAGCTCTTTAATCCTAAAATGAAATTTTCGGTCCTATGTTCGAATCTTATTTCAGCCACAGAACTTCGGTCTTTCGGAATTTCGGTTAGCTGACAGGATATGCACACCTTTGATTCAAGATGTACCATCTGTGAAAATTTGAAGAAAATCCGACCATAAATGACGGCTGTAGAGCGCGAACACCATTTTTCACTATTTTTTGCTGTGACGTCATGTGACGTCATAGGCTGCTGAAAATCATTGAAATCAAAATTTCCTCACGTGACTAATAAGCCATAAAGATTTCATCGTCCTAGGTCCATTGCAACATATAAAAATAAGCGTTTAGTTAGGAAGAAGAAAAGAATAATAATAATAATAATAATAACTAGATTTCATTCGTTGATACGAATGATAGGACTTTCTGCTACATTTATCAAATACTTAAAAGCAAAAAAAGTAAGAGGATATGAAATTGAAGCCTTTAACTTGCTTTTATATGGCCCTAACTTAAATGAACTTTGAAAAATAAACCGTTTAACTTGGAGGAAATGGCAAAAGTAACTGAAAATAATTTTTTATATCGATTTATTTAACTTGGACTATTTTTAGAATCTATGTTACAAATCAAATTTATTTAAAACGCTTACAATTCGAATTCCATCCTGTAATAATGGCTGTAGACCGCGTACAAGAGTGTGTAGACAACGTCAAGTTTGATGTCACATGACATCATAGGCATAAGAAAATCAATGAAATGAAATATTAAGTATCTTAAATATATGAAGAAATTTTTTCATGCTCCTTGCAACTTTGCAACATATAGAAATTAACGCGTAGATATATTAACATTCTTTTTGACCTTATGACGTCAAATAACGTTAATCCTCACAGAATATAAATAAGTCTTAAAGACTAATATTCAGTCCAAATATCAACTTTCTAAATCATCTCGAAGCGATTTTATATGTTTTTGAAATTTGAAGTCAATGTTTCGAAACTTGGATTCGCCATAGAACCATTGCCTTTTCGTCTTTTCAAATTTGTAAAACAGGACCCGGGATACACAACTAGAGCGTTACATATACATTCTTTGAAATTTGTTGAAAATTGGTCCAAAAATAATGGCTGTACACCGCGTAAAACCTTTTTGTCCTGATGTCAAATCTGATATGATATAACGTCAAATTAATATGAATTACATTGCATTCTAAAGCATTTCTAAAGTATATACCATAAGATTTCATGGTCCTGGGAAGTTAACAACATATCAAATTTACGCGTATATATCAGAAATAATTTTTGACCTTATGACGTCATATGACGTCAAATGACGTTCATCTTCACAGAATGTAAAGCACTCATGGAGACTTATTTACTTTCCAAATATTAGATTTCTAACTCATCTGGAAACGATTTTATACGTATTTAAAATTTGACGTCAATAGTTCGAATATTGGATCCCCCATAAAACCTTTGCATTTTTGAATTTGGAAGAACGGACACCGGGATGCTGAACTATAACCTAATATACACTTTCTGTGAAACTTTTATGAAAATCGGTTCATAAACAATGGCTGTAGACCGCGTATAAACTTTTGTAGCATATGGCAAGTGTAACGTCATATGACGTCATAGGCATATGAAAACTGTAGAATTAAAAATATCAACGTTTAAAGCAAAATGTCATATAATTTCTATTTCCATGGACCCTTTTAACATATAGAAATTTTCTTGTAAATATTAGAAATAGATTTTCATGTAATGACGTAATCTGACGTCACATGACGTTCATTTTCACAAAATCGTTCAATCATCCATAAACCTACATAATGTTCAAATATCAACTTTCTATCTCATATGGGACCGATTTTATAAGCTTTAAAACGAATCTTGGATTCTCCATAGAACCATGGTTTTTAGAATTAAAAAACGGATAGCGGGATGCCCAACTAGATCTTAATATACACATTCTGTGAAAATTTGATGAACATCGGTTCATAAGTAATGGCTGTAGACCGCGTACAAACTTTTGTAGAATATGTCAAGTGTGACGTCATATGCCTATAAAAATGATTGAAATATGAAATTATATCGTCTGAAACATATGCCATTAAATTTTTATAGCTCTTCGACCATTTCAACATATAGAAATAATCTTGTTAATGTTAGTAATATATTTTCATATAATGACATCACGTGACGTCATATGATGCAAATTTTCAAAATATTTTTAAGACTCCGAGAGACCTACAAACTGACCAAATATCAACTTTCTATCTCAAAAAGGAATGATTTTATAAGCATTTGAAAATTTACGACCTTGGTTCGAATCTTGGATTCGCTATAGAACCTTGGCAATTTCGAATTTTGAGAAACGGACACCGGGATGCACAACTAGAACTTAATTACACATTCTTTGAAAATTTGATGAAAATCGGTTCATCAATAATGGCTCTGGACCGCGTACAAACTTTTGTAGCTTATTTCACGTGTGACGTCATATGACGTCATAGAAATATGAAAATCATAGAAATAAAATTTTCAGCGTTTGAAGCATTTGTCATTTAATTTTCATTGCCCTTCGACAATTTCAACATATAGAAATATTCTTGTTAATATTAGAAATACATTATCATATAATGACGTCACGTGACGTCATATGACATTTATTTTCACAAAATGTTTAAAACTTCTAGAGACCTATATACTGATTAAATATCACTTTTCTATCTTAAATAGGACAGATTTTATAAGCATTTGAAAATTTACGACCTTTGTTCGAATCTTGGATTCGCTATAGAACAATGGACTTTTCGAATTTTGAAAAACGGACATCGGGATGCACAACTAGAACTTAATATACACAATCTGTGTAAGAAGTATGCTTATGACGTCACATGACGTCATATGACGTCAGGAATCAAAATATATGTAGAAATTCTGCAGAACTGCAAACTGTGTAAGTTTCAACTTTCTATCTCATCCTGAAGCTCTTTAATGCTAAAATGAAATTTTCGGTCCTATGTTCGAATCTTATTTCAGCCACAGAACTTCGGTCTTTCGGAATTTCGGTTAGCTGACAGGAAATGCACACCTTAGTTTCAAGATGTACCATCTGTGAAAATTTGAAGAAAATCCAACTATAAATGACGGCTGTAGAGCGCAAACACCATTTTTCACTATTTTTAGGTATGACGTCATGTGACGTTGTAGGCTGCTGACAATCATTGAAAACAAAATTTCCTCACGTGACTAATAACCCCAAAAAATTTCATGGTCCTAGGACTATTGCAACATATTAAAATAAGCGTTTAGTTAGGAAGAAGAAAAGAATAATAATAATAAAAAAATGACGTCACGTGACGTCATATGACGTTTATTTTCACATAATTGTTAGACACCCAGAGACCTACTAACTGACAAAATTTCAACTTTCTATCTCAAATAGGACAGTTTTTATAAGCATTTAAAAATTAACGTCCTTGGTTCGAATATTGGATCCGCCATAGATGCTTGGACTTTTAGAATTTTGAAAAACGGACATCGGTATACACAATAAGAACGTAATATACACATTCTGTGAAAATTTGATAAAAATCGGCCAATTAATAATGGTTCTGGACCGTGTACAAACTTTCGTAGTCAATTTCAAAAACGTCATAGGCTTCTGAAAATCATTGAAATCGAAATTTCAGCGTCTGAATCATTTGTCATTAAATTTTCATAGCCCTTCGACAATTTCAACATATAGAAATACTCTTATTAATATTAGAAATACATTATCATATAATGACGTCAAGTGACGTCATGTGACGTTTATTTTCACAAAATGTTTAAAACTCCCAGAGACCTATATACTGACCAAATATCACTTTTCTATCTCAAATAGGACCGATTTTATAAGCATTTAAAAATTTACGACCTTGGTTCGAATCTTGAATTCGCTATAGAACCCATGGACTTTTCGAATTTTGAAAAACGGACACCGAGCTGCACAACTAGAACATAATATACACATTCTGTGAAATTTTGATGAAAATCGGTTCATAAACAATGGCTGTAGACCGCGTACAAACTTTTGTTGCATATTTCAAGTGTGACGTCATATGACGTCATAGGCATATAAAAATCATAGAAATCAAAATTTCAGCGTTTGAAGCATGTGTCATTAAATTTTCCTTGCCCTTCGACAATTTCAACATATAGAAATATTCTTGTTAATATTAGAAATACATTATCATATAATGACGTCACGTGACGTCATATGACATTTATTTTCACAAAATGTTTAAAACTTCTAGAGACCTATATACTGACTAAATATCAACTTTCTATCTTAAATAGAACAGATTTTATAAGCATTTAAAAATTTACGACCTTGGTTCGAATCTTGGATTCGCTATAGAACCATGGACTTTTCGAATTTTGAAAAACGGACATCGGTATACACAATAAGAACGTAATATACACATTCTGTGAAAATTTGATAAAAATCGGCCAATTAATAATGGTTCTGGACCGTGTACAAACTTTCGTAGTCAATTTCAAAAGTGACGTCATATGACGTCATAGGCTTCTGAAAATCATTGAAATCGAAATTTCAGCGTCTGAATCATTTGTCATTAAATTTTATAGCCCTTCGACAATTTCAACATATAGAAATACTCTTATTAATATTAGAAATACATTATCATATAATGACGTCAAGTGACGTCATGTGACGTTTATTTTCACAAAATGTTTAAAACTCCCAGAGACCTATATACTGACCAAATATCACTTTTCTATCTCAAATAGGACCGATTTTATAAGCATTTAAAAATTTACGACCTTGGTTCGAATCTTGAATTCGCTATAGAACCCATGGACTTTTCGAATTTTGAAAAACGGACACCGAGCTGCACAACTAGAACATAATATACACATTCTGTGAAATTTTGATGAAAATCGGTTCATAAACAATGGCTGTAGACCGCGTACAAACTTTTGTTGCATATTTCAAGTGTGACGTCATATGACGTCATAGGCATATAAAAATCATAGAAATCAAAATTTCAGCGTTTGAAGCATGTGTCATTAAATTTTCCTTGCCCTTCGACAATTTCAACATATAGAAATATTCTTGTTAATATTAGAAATACATTATCATATAATGACGTCACGTGACGTCATATGACATTTATTTTCACAAAATGTTTAAAACTTCTAGAGACCTATATACTGACTAAATATCAACTTTCTATCTTAAATAGAACAGATTTTATAAGCATTTAAAAATTTACGACCTTGGTTCGAATCTTGGATTCGCTATAGAACCATGGACTTTTCGAATTTTGAAAAACGGACACAGGGATGCACAACTAGAGCCTAACATACACATTCTGTGAAATTTTGATGAAAATCGGTCCAGAAATAATGGCTGTAGACCGCGAACAATCTTTTTCACCTGACGTCAAATCTGACGTAATGTGACGTCATATGAATATGAAATTCATTGCATCCGAAAGCTCATGGTTTGAAATATATGCCATAAAATTTTCATTGTTCTGAGTCAATGGCAACACCTCGAAATTAACAGAAATATAAGAGGAAGAAAAAAAGAATAATAAGAATAATAAAAAAACAGTACAAACCCAATAGGACTTTCTGCTTTAGGCAGAAAGTCCTAATAAAATAAAAAAACCAAACCCAATAGGACTTTCTGCCTTTAGGCAGAAAGTCCTAATAAACAAACCCAATAGGACTTTCTGCTTTAGGCAGAAAGTCCTAATAAGAAGAAGAAGAATAAACAGTACAAACCCATAGGAACTTTCTGCTTTAGGCAGAAAGTCCTAATAAACATAACAAACCCAATAGGACTTTCTGCTTTAGGCAGAAAGTCCTAATAACAAACCCAATAGGACTTTCTGCTTTAGGCAGAAAGTCCTAATAAACACTAGATGTCATTCGTTTAAACGAATGATAGGACTTTCTGCAACATCTCTTATATAGTATATATAAAATAGCACAAATAGAACACATTCTGTGAATTTTAATAAAAGTCCGCCCATATCTTGCACATGTAGTTTACATACAACATTTATACTATGTCATATGACATGAAAGAAAAATGAAACAGTGTTCAAATGTAAGTTTCAAACTTTCATCACACATAGAATTTCATCACTCCAGCTCAGTTGTAACCTTGTTTAATTTTAGCCTCATTAGGAAGAAGTATTGAATATTTGTATAGTGCTATATCCTTTCGACACCTGTAACGTAGTTAATCGTATTTAGCGATTTTGGCGTGTTTGGGCTTCCGTAGTTTTGCCATAAATTCCTGGAATTTCGAACTATGGTGATATTTTGAAAGGTAACATCCCAGCCTACAAACTGATGCAATATGAATATCGTTAGCATAACAATGCAGTTTTTAGATGGTCTAAAATGTGGGGCTACGTGTGAATTTTTCAAGGCTTGCAAACTGCTCGCTAGCTACATAGTGTTGCAAATACGGATTTTTGTCTTGTGCCGTTGTACATGTATTAACTTCAATGCTTATTTTGGAAACAGTCAACATTCGACAAAAAACAACAACAACAAACAACAAAAAAAGAACAAAATCAAGATATAGCCCATTAATTGCAATTTGATTTTTTTTTTTTTTTTTTTTTTTTTTTTTTTTAAGTGTTGCGCAAGTATTTAAGCCTGGTGACCCTGCGCGTGACCTTTTCCATATTTTTATGATGCATGATTATGAAATATCTTATTTTCCATGTAACTTTCTTATATGAAGTCCAATTTCAATAAACTTGGTACCGTTAGAAAGCTCTTAAAACATGCTACATTTTATACGCATAATGTATAAACTTATCTTCAGTCGTTTCTGAGATATTGACTGTTAAACCTCAAGAAAACAGCATATTATCAGCAAAATTAGCTTCATTTCGTTTAGTTTTTTTGCTTATAAATTGGTATTGCGTAAACCAATTTTAATAAACTAAATATCTTTGGAAACGTCAATTATTCAGCTATAATTCTTATTCATACATATATTTACAAAAATCGATATTTATTGAGATATGGCTACATATATGCAGTAGGGGTGAAATCAAAATTTCCTCACGTGCCTAATAAGCCATAAAAATTTCATCGTCCTAGGACTATTGCAACATATTAAAATAAGCGTTTAGTTAGGAAGAAGAAAAGAATAATAGTAAGAAACAAATGACGTCACGTGACGTCATATGACGTCACGACTCAAAATATTTGTAGAAATTCTGCAGAACTGCAAACTGTGTAAGTTTCTACTTTCTATATCATCCTGAAGCTCTTTAATCCTAAAATGAAATTTTCGGTCCTATGTTCGAATCTTATTTCAGCCACAGAACTTCGGTCTTTCGGAATTTCGGTTAGCTGACAGGATATGCACACCTTTGATTCAAGATGTACCATCTGTGAAAATTTGAAGAAAATCCGACCATAAATGACGGCTGTAGAGCGTAAACACCATTTTTCACTATTTTTTGCTGTGACGTCATGTGACGTCATAGGGTGCTGAAAATGCTTTTGTTCAAAAGCGCATACTTTGCTTTCATAACTCTGAAATTTTCATTATTCTGAACAACTGGCATCATGTCGAAATCATTGCCCTAAAATGAAAATTAAGAAGTATGCTTATGACGTCACATGACGTCATATGACGTCACGCCTCAAAATATTTGTAGAAATTCTGCAGAACTGCAAACTGTGTAAGTTTCAACTTTCTATCTCATCCTGAAGCTCTTTTATCCTAAAATGAAATTTTCCGTCCTATGTTCGAATCTTATTTCAGCCACAGAACTTCGGTATTTTGGAATTTGGGTTAGCTGACATGATATGCACACCTTAGTTTCAAGATGTACAATCTGTGAAAATTTGAAGAAAATCCGGCCATAAATGGCGGCTGTAGAGCGTGAACACCATTTTTCACTATTTTTAGCTCTGACGTCACATGACGTCAAAGGGTGCTGATAATTCTTTTGTTCAAAAGCGTATACTTTACTTTCATAACTCTGAAATTTTCATTATTCTGAACAACTGGCATCATGTCGAATTCATTGCCCTAATATGAAAATTAAGAAGTATGCTTATGACGTCATATGACGTCATATGACGTCACGCCTCAAAATATTTGTAGAAATTCTGCAGAACTGCAAACTGTGTAAGTTTCAACTTTCTATCTCATCCTGAAGCTCTTTTATCCTAAAATGAAATTTTCCGTCCTATGTTCGAATCTTATTTCAGCCACAGAACTTCGGTATTTTGGAATTTGGGTTAGCTGACATGATATGCACACCTTAGTTTCAAGATGTACAATCTGTGAAAATTTGAAGAAAATCCGGCCATAAATGGCGGCTGTAGAGCGTGAACACCATTTTTCACTATTTTTAGCTCTGACGTCACATGACGTCAAAGGGTGCTGATAATTCTTTTGTTCAAAAGCGTATACTTTACTTTCATAACTCTGAAATTTTCATTATTCTGAACAACTGGCATCATGTCGAATTCATTGCCCTAATATGAAAATTAAGAAGTATGCTTATGACGTCATATGACGTCATATGACGTCAGGACTCAAAATATATGTAGAAATTCTGTCGCACTACAAACTGTGTAAGTTTCAACTTTCTGTCTCATTCTGAAGCTCTTTAATCCTAAAATGAATTTTTCGCTCCTATGTTCGAATCTTATTTCAGCCACAGAACTTCGGTCTTTCGGAATTTCGGTTAGCTGACAGGATATGCACACCTTAGTTTCAAGATAGACCATCTGTGAAAATTTGAAGAAAATCCGACCATAAATGACGGCTGTAGAGCGCGAACACCATTTTTCACTATTTTTAGCTGTGACGTCATGTGACGTCATAGGGTGCTGAAGATGCTTTTGTTCAAAAGCGCATACGTTAGTTTCATAACTCTGAAATTTTCATTATTCAGAACAACTGGCATCATGTCGAAATCATTGCCCTAATATGAAAATTAAGAAGTATGCTTATGACGTCACATGACGTCATATGAAGTTCCGACTCCCAAAATTTTTAGAAATTTTGCAGAACTGCAAACTGTGTAAGTTTCAACTTTCTATCTAATCCTGAAGCTCTTTAATCCTAAAATGAAATTTTCGGTCCTATGTTCGAATCTTATTTCAGCCACAGAACTTCGGTCTTTCGGAATTTCGGTTAGCTGACAGGATATGCACACCTTTGATTCAAGATGTACCATCTGTGAAAATTTGAAGAAAATCCGACCATAAATGACGGCTGTAGAGCGCGAACACCATTTTTCACTATTTTTTGCTGTGACGTCATGTGACGTCATAGGCTGCTGAAAATCATTGAAATCAAAATTTCCTCACGTGACTAATAAGCCATAAAGATTTCATCGTCCTAGGTCCATTGCAACATATAAAAATAAGCGTTTAGTTAGGAAGAAGAAAAGAATAATAATAATAATAATAATAATAAACAGTACAAACCCAATAGGACTTTCTGCTTTAGGCAGAAAGTCCTAAATAATAATAACTAGATTTCATTCGTTGATACGAATGATAGGACTTTCTGCTACATTTGTCAAATACTTAAAAGCAAAAAAAGTAAGAGGATATAAAATTGCAGCCTTTAACTTGCTTTTGTATGGCCATAACTTAAATGAACTTTGATAAATAAACCGTTTAACTTGGAGGAAATGGCAAAAGTAACTGAAAATCATTTTTTTATATCGATTTATTTAACTTGAACTATTTTTATAATCTATGTTACAAATCAAATTTATTTAAAACGCTTACAATTCGAATTTCATCCTGTAATAATGGCTGTAGACCGCGTACAAGAGTGTTTAGACAACGTCAAGTTTGATGTCACATGACATCATAGGCATAAGAAAATCAATGAAATGAAATATTAAGTATCTTAAATATATCAAGTAATTTTTTCATGCTCCTTGCAACTTTGCAACATATAGAAATTAACGCGTAGATATATTAACATTCTTTTTGACATTATGACGTCAAATAACGTTAATCTTCACAGAATATAAATAAATCTTAAAGACTAATATTCAGTCCAAATATCAACTTTCTAAATCATCTCGAAGCGATTTTATATGTTTTTGAAATTTGACGTCAATGTTTCGAAACTTGGATTCGCCATACAACCATTGCCTTTTCGTCTTTTCGATTTTGTAAAACAGGACCCGGGATACACAACTAGAGCGTTACATATACATTCTTTGAAATTTGCTTAAAATCGGTCCAAAAATAATGGCTGTACACCGCGTAAAACATTTTTGTCCTGACGTCAAATCTGATGTGATATAACGTCAAATTAATATAAATTACATTGCATTTTAAAGCATTTCTAAAGTATATACCATAAGATTTCATGGTCCTGGGAAGTTAACAACATATTAAATTTACGCGTATATATCAGAAATAATTTTTGACCTTATGACGTCATATGACGTCAAATGACGTTCATCTTCAGAGAATGTAAAGCACTCTTGGAGACTTATTTACTTTCCAAATATCAGATTTCTAACTCATCTGGAAACGATTTTATACGTATTTAAAATTTGACGCCAATGGTTCGAATATTGGATCCGCCATAAAACCTTTGCATTTTTGAATTTGGAAGAACGGACACCGGGATGCTCAACTATAACCTAATATACACTTTCTGTGAAATTTTTATGAAAATCGGTTCATAAACAATGGCTGTAGACCGCGTACAAACTTTTGTAGCATCTGGCAAGTGTAACGTCATATGACGTCATAGGCATATGAAAACTGTAGAATTAAAAATATCAACATTTGAAGCAAGAGGTCATATAATTTCCATTTCCATGGACCATTTTAACATATAGAAATTTTCTTGTAAATATTAGAAATAGATTTTCATGTATTGACGTCATCTGACGTCACATGACGTTCACTTTCACAAAATCGTTCAGCCATCCATAATCCTACACAATGTTCAAATATCAATATTCTATCTCATATGGGACCGATTTTATAAGCATTTGAAAATTAACGACCTCGGTTCGAATCTTGGATTCTCCATAGAACCATGGTCTTTTAGAATTTTGAAAAACGGATAGTGAACAAATTTGTGAAAATTTGATGAACAGGTTAAAATGGCTGTAGACCGCGTACAAACTTTTGTAGAATATGTCAAGTGTGACGTCATATGACGTCATATGCTTATAAAAATTATTGAAATAGAAATTATATCGTGTGAAACATATGCCATTAAATTTTTATTGCTCTTCGACCATTTCAACATATAGAAATAATCTTGTTAATGTTAGTAATATATTTTCATATAATGACGTCACGTGACGTCATATGATGCAAATTTTCAAAATATTTTTAAGACTCCGAGAGACCTACATACTGACCAAATATAAACTTTCTATCTCAAATAGGACTGATTTTATAAGCATTTGAAAATTTACGACCTTGGTTCGAACCTTGGATTCGCTATAGAACCTTGGCAATTTCGAATTTTGAGAAACGGACACCGAAATGCACAACTAGAACTTAATATACACATTCTGTGAAAATTTGATGAAAATCGGTTCATTAATAATGGCTCTGGACCGCGTACAAACTTTTGTAGCTTATTTCACGTGTGACGTCATATGACGTCATAGAGATATGAAAATTATAGAAATCAAAATTACAGCGTTTGAAGCATGTGTCATTAAATTTTCATTGCCCTTCGACAATTTCAACATATAGAAATATTCTTGTTAATATTAGAAATACATTATCATATAATGACGTCACGTGACGTCATATGACATTTATTTTCACAAAATGTTTAAAACTTCTAGAGACCTATATACTGATTAAATATCAACTTTCTATCTTAAATAGGACAGAATTTATAAGCATTTAAAAATTTACGACCTTGGTTCGAATCTTGGATTCGCTATAGAACCATGGACTTTTCGAATTTTGAAAAACGGACACCGGGATGCACAACTAGAACTTAAATACACAATCTGTGAAAATTTAAAATCGGTTACAAACAAGGCTTAGACCGCGTACAAACTTTTGTAGCATATTTCAAATGTGACGTCATATGACGTCATAGGCATATGAAAATCATAGAAATCAAAATTTCCTCACGTGACTTATAAGTCATAAAAATTTCATCGTCCAAGGAGTATTGCAACATAGAAAAATAAGCGTTTAGTTAGGAAGAAAAAAAGAATAATAATAATAAGAAGAAGAAGAAGAATAAACAGTACAAACCCAATAGGACTTTCTGCCGAAAGGGCAGAAAGTCCTAATAAACATAACAAACCCAATAGGACTTTCTGCTTTAGGCAGAAAGTCCTAACTAGATGTCATTCGTGAAAACGAATGATAGGACTTTCTGCAAGCTGTGTTAATGCAAAAAGCAGGAGATAGAAGTTTCATGTAATGACTCACCTCTGGTAGTATTTCATGTTCATGCTGAACAATTGACATTATATTCCGAAATCAGTGCAAATGATAAGAACTAAGTATTAGTCTGTGACGTAACATGATGTCATATGACGTAAGGACATGACTGCAAACTTGATTTCTAGTTTAAAGGTCCTATGTTCGAATCTTACTTCAGCCACAATACTTCGGTTTTTAGGAATTAAGGTTAGCTGACAAAATATTCACACCTTAGTTGCAAAATGTACCATCTGTAAAAATTTGAAGAAAATCTTATCATAAATGACGGCTGTAGAGCGCGAATACCATTTTTCACTATTTTCAGCTTTGACGTCAGGTGACGTCATAGGGTGCTGAAAATACTGTTGCTCAAAAGCGCATACTTTACTGTAATAACTCTGAAATTTTCATTATTCTGAACAACTGGCATCATGTCGAAATCATTGCCCCAAATTAAAATTAAGTGGTATTCATATGACATCCTATGACGTCACGATTCAAAATATTTGTAGAAATGCTGCAGAACTGCAAACTGTGTAAGTTTCAACTTTCTATCTCATCCTGAAGTTCTTTAATCCTAAAATGAAATTTTCGGTCCTATGTTCGAGTCTTTTTTTCAGCAACAGAACTTCGGTTTTTTGGAATTTCGGTTAACTGACTGGATATGAACACCTTAGTTTCAAGATGTACAATCTGTAAAAAATTTGAAGAAAATCTGACCATAAATGGCGGCTGTAGAGCGTTAAAACCATTTTTCACTATTTTTAGCTCAGACGTCACATGACGTCATAGGGTGCTGAAAATGCTTTTGTTCAAAAGTACATACTTTGTTGTCATAACTCTGAAATTTTCATTATTCTGAACAACTGGCATCATGTCGAAATAATTGCTCTAAAATGAAAATTACGAAGTATGCTTATGACATCACATGACGTCATATGACCTCATAACGCAAAACATATGTAGAAATTCTGCAGAACTGCAAACTGTGTAAGTTTCAACTTTCTATCTCATCCTGAAGCTCTTTAATCCAAAAATGAAATTTTCGGTCCTATGTTCGAATCTTATTTCAGCCACAGATCTTCGGTCTTTCGGAATTTCGGTTAGCTGACATGATATGCACACCTTAGTTTCAAGATGTACAATCTGTGAAAATTTGAAGAAAATCCGACCATAAATGGTGGCTGTAGAGCGTGAACACCATTTTTCATTATTTTTAGCTCTGACGTCACATGACGTCAAAGGGTGCTGAAAATTCTTTTGTTCAAAAGCGTATACTTTACTTTCATAACTCTGAAATTTTCATTATTCTGAACAACTGGCATCATGTCGAAATCATTGCCCTAATATGAAAATTAAGAAGTATACTTATGACGTCACATGACGTCCTATGACGTCACGACTCAAAATATATGTAGAAATTCTGTCGCACTACAAACTGTGTAAGTTTCAACTTTCTGTCTCATTCTGAAGCTCTTTAATCCTAAAATGAAATTTTCGGTCCTATGTTCGAATCTTATTTCAGCCACAGAACTTCCGTCTTTCGGAATTTCGGTTAGCTGACAGGATATGCACACCTTAGTTTCAAGATGTACCATCTGTGAAAATTTGAAGAAAATCCGACCATAAATGACGGCTGTAAGCGCAAACACCATTTTTCACTATTTTTAGCTGTGACGTCATGTGACGTCATAGGGTGCTGAAGATGCTTTTGTTCAAAAGCGCATACTTAGTTTCATAACTCTGAAGTTTTCATTATTCTGAACAACTGGCATCATGTCGAAATCATTGCCCTAATATGAAAATTAAGAAGTATGCTTATGACGTCACATGACGTCATATGACGTTCTGACTGAAAATATTTGTAGAAATTCTGCAGAACTGCAAACTGTGTAAGTTTCAACTTTCTATCTCATCCTGAAGCTCTTTAATCCTAAAATGAAATTTTCGGTCCTATGTTCGAATCTTATTTCAGCCACAGAACTTCGGTCTTTCGGAATTTCGGTTAGCTGACAGGATATGCACACCTTTGATTCAAGATGTACCATCTGTGAAAATTTGAAGAAAATCCGACCATAAATGACGGCTGTAGAGCGCGAACACCATTTTTCACTATTTTTAGCTGTGACGTCATGTGACGTCATAGGGTGCTGAAGATGCTTTTGTTCAAAAGCGCATACTTTACTTTCATAACTCTGAAATTTTCATTATTCTGAACAACTGGCATCATGTCAAAATCATTGCCCTAAAATGAAAATTAAGAAGTATGCTTATGACGTCACATGACGTCATATGACGTTCTGACTGAAAATATTTGTAGAAATTCTGCAGAACTGCAAACTGTGTAAGTTTCAACTTTCTATCTCATCCTGAAGCTCTTTAATCCTAAAATGAAATTTTCGGTCCTATGTTCGAATCTTATTTCAGCCACAGAACTTCGGTCTTTCGGAATTTCGGTTAGCTGACAGGATATGCACACCTTTGATTCAAGATGTACCATCTGTGAAAATTTGAAGAAAATCCGACCATAAATGACGGCTGTAGAGCGCGAACACCATTTTTCACTATTTTTAGCTGTGACGTCATGTGACGTCATAGGGTGCTGAAAATCATTGAAATCAAAATTTCCTCAAGTGACTAATAAGCCATAAAAATTTCATCGTCCTAGGTCCATTGCAACATATTAAAATAAGCGTTTAGTTAGGAAGAAGAAAAGAATAATAATAATAATAATAATAACTAGATTTCGTTTGCACGGCAAACGATAGGACTTTCTGCAAACCGCTTAAAACTCAATAAAACTGAAAACTAGAACTGTCGCCTAAGGGCTTACTAATACCCCCCCGCAAGTGTTTTTGTCAAACATGGCTTTGGAGCATGCAATCAGATTCTTGCATACAACACTCCATCTTAATACGTATATAGAGGACATATGTGCCAACTACATGGAAATCTAGTGATCCTTTGTAACACATACCTATGGATATACCTATGTCTATGGATAAATATCATTAAGATTCACTGAAATCTATCAATGGAAGAAAATTGTAAAACAAATACCATCAAAGGGGTAACTATAAAAGAAAGAGGTAACAAGGGGGGTAACCCAATGTTATATAGAAAAAGCGCTACTACAATGTCTAAGGTTGAATGACAGCAAGTTTCATTGAAATCCCTCCAGTAGTTTAGGAGGAGTAGTCTGCAGAAAATTGTAAAGCAAAAATCATCAAAGGGGCATAACTATAAAAAAGGGAGGTAATCCAATGGGAGGAGTAGTCTGCAGAAAATTGTAAAGCAAAAATCATCAAAGGGGCATAACTATAATAAAGGGAGGTAATCCAATGTTATATAACTAACACATGCTTCTACAATGTCTAAGGATAATGCAGCAAGTTTCATCAAAATCCTTCCAGTAGTTTAGGCGAAGTAGTCCGCAGAAGTTTGTAATGCAAAAATCATCAAAGGGGCATAACTTGGAAAATAGGGGAGGTAACCAAATGATATATAGATAACGCGCTTATACAATGTCTAAGGATCACTGCCAGCAAGTTTCATCAAAATCCTTCCAGTAGTTTAGAAGGAGTAGTCCGCAGAAGTTTGTAATGCAAAAATCATCAAAGGGGCATAACTTGGTAAATAGGGGAGGTAACTCAATGCTATATAGATGTCTAAGGATCATTGCCAGTAAGTTTCATCAAAATCCTTCCAGTAGTTTAGAAGGAGTAGTCCGCAGAAGTTTGTAATGCAAAAATCATCAAAGGGGCATAACTTGGTAAATAGGGGAGGTAACTCAATGCTATATAGATAACGCGCTGCTACAATGTCTAAGGATCATTGACAGCAAGTATCATTAAAATCCTTCCAGTAGTTTAGGCGGAGTAGTCCGCA
Source organism: Solen grandis (assembly GCA_021229015.1). Lineage (NCBI taxonomy): Eukaryota > Metazoa > Mollusca > Bivalvia > Adapedonta > Solenidae > Solen > Solen grandis. The sequence goes on from JAIFHC010000509.1 coordinate 45,134, forward strand.
GAAGTTTGTAATGCAAAAATCATCAGAGGGGCATAACTTGGTGAATAGGGGAGGTAACTCAATGCTATATAGATAACGCGCTGCTACAATGTCTAAGGATCATTGACAGCAAGTATCATTAAATTCCTTCCAGTAGTTTAGGCGGAGTAGTCCGCAGAAGTTTGTAATGCAAAAATCATCAAAGGGGCATAACTTGGTAAATAGGGGAGGTAACTCAATGCTATATAGATAACGCGCTAATACAATGTCTAAGGATCATTGCCAGCAAGTTTCATCAAAATCCTTCCAGAAGTTTAGGAGGAGTAGTCCGCAGAATTTTGTGTCTACAGACGGACGGACGGACAGACGGACGGACAGACGGACGGACAGACGCACGGACGGACGGACGGACAACCTGATTCCAGTATACCCCCCCCTAACTTCGTTGCGGGGGGGTATAATTATTAATACGGAATACGCAGAAAATATTAGGTATCTAGAGTGTAACCTATACATTCTTTGAAAATTTTCAAAAAATTCATCAATTTATGTTTCAGATCGCTTACAAACTTTTTGATCCAACGTCTATTCTGAAGTCATATGGTTGTGAATATAATTGCATATGAAAATTCAGTATATTTAATATATATGCCCTAAATTTTTTGTAGTTCTGGACCATTGGGATCACACTGAATTTTCTTGCACCAGAAATGAAAACAAATAATAACCCCATGATGTCAAATGACGTCCGGCCTTTGAAAATCTGAAGAAAACCTTTAAAATTACAATATGTGTGAATTTCAGCTTTTTATCTCATATGGAATACTCATTCTGATTAAAGTCATCTCCTATATAAACGCTACATAAGACTGTAGGAAGATCGTGTACTTTAGTCAGATTGTACTAAATTTAATTTCGAGGTCACATTTTTTTTAAACTTGGTTTCACCACAGAACCTCGGTCCTTTCAATATTTTGGAAACGAAAGTAAGGATGCACAACAAAATCCTAACTTATACCTTCTGTGAATTTACTAGAAAATCCATTCAAAAATAAATTCTACAGAGCGAGTACAAACGTTTTAAACTGACGTCAAATCTAGCGTCTATGATGTCATATGATATGCTAGTTGTCTTTAACTACAGAATATACCCAGTCGGCAGAAGTTATCGGGCCAATATAGCACTGATATCGGCACCTATGTCTGCACTGTGGATGATTAATACCTCCACAAAATGCTTTGATACAGGAGAAGCCAGACTCCAGGCAGAGCATAGATAAGCACTTGTATACATAGTAGATTATATATGATAGCAATCAATAAGTAAATAAAGTCATTTTTTAAAGTGGATAGAGAATCAGTTATGGTTATTTGGCACAGCAGTATAAAAGTGTAGGCACAGTTCTTAGACATTGCACTTCTCTTAGTCGCCATCTGTTTACATTTTATGTTTCAAGTAAATACCATGTATAATATTCAAGTTAATGTTGAGACAAGAAAAAAAAAGCTATTTAACAAAGGGAGATAATTAAACAAGAGGGCCATGATGGCTCTGAATCGCTCACCTGATTATAAATGAGCAACATATGTTGGATTTTTCATATTGACCTACTTTTTGACCCCACATGACCCACTTTTGAATTTGTCCAAGATTTTATGGAAACAGACATTCTGACTAAGTTTCATGAAGATATGGCCAAAAATGTGGCATATGGAGTGTAAACAAGGTTTTTATAAGATTTGAACTCATGACCTACTTTTTGACCCCACATGGCCAAAATTCGAACTTGTCCAAGATTTTATGGAAAGAAACATTCTGAACAAGTTTCATAAAGATTGGGCAAAAAATGTGGCCTCTAGAGTGTTAACAAGGTTTTTCTAAGATTTGATCTCATGACCTACTTTTTGACCCCACATGACCCAATTTCAACTTGTCCAAGATTTTATGGAGAGAAAAATTCTGACCAAGTTTCCTGAGGATTTGGGCTAAAAATGTGGCCTCTAGAGTGTAAACAAGATTTTTCTAAGATTTGACCTCGTGACCTTCTTTTTGACCCCACATGACCCAATTTCGAACTTGTCCAAGATTTTATGGAGAGAAACATTCTGACCAAGTTTCCTGAGGATTGGGCTAAAAATGTGGCCTCTAGAGTGTAAACAAGATTTTTCTAAGATTTGACCTCGTGACCTTCTTTTTGACCCCTCATGACCCAATTTCGAACTTGTCCAAGATTTTATTGAGACAAACATTCTGACCAAGTTTCATGAAGATTGGCCTAAAAATATGGCCTCTAGATTGTTAACAAGCCAAATTGTTGATGACGCACGACGGACGAAGGGCCGTCACAAAAGCTCACCCGTGAGCCCGTTGTGCTCAGGTGAGCTTAAAATGGGACCAGGTAGAGTTACAGTACTTGGACACTGCAGTTTTCCTAGTTGCCATCAGATTCTGGTTACATTTTAAATTTCAAGTCAATACATTGTATAATATTTGAGCAATGTTCCGGACAAGAAAAACAAAATTAACCAAAGGGAGATAATGCAAAAATGAAACCAGGGCAATAATTGAAACAACTCAAGTGAAATTTTGACATGCACCTATCCACCTGATTATCAATTCACACACAACATTTGAACCGAGTTGGTTAAGAAATGTAGTTCACATCACAAGATATTTAAAGTCAAATCAGGGGCAATAACTCCGTAATCCTCGTGGGAACGAAGTGAATTTTGCGTCTTGCACATTTAGTTCTTCTGTCAGGGGTCAAGATAAGCTGCGTATTTGCGTAATTACACAAATAAAATAGATAAAAACCCAATTCTTTTAAAAATTCTTGGTATCAAAAAGCAATTAAAATTAGATTACTCAAATATCCAAAATATTAAAGCGTACTGGTACGCAACATTTTGAAACCCAGTGATGTTTACAAATACTCGTATATGTTTGACTGGTTACTTGCGAATCCGCAAAATAGTCTTCAAACGATTTCCGGTAATTTCCTACTTTGGGTTCCATTCAAGTAAAACATAAATCCAGTCTGTCTTATTTGTTCATCTGACGCTTTTCTATTTGTTTGCTCTTTTCTATTTGTTTGCTTCAAATATGGTTACATAAGGCAGGAAGAAACGGGTAAACGTTTAAAAACAACACTGAGTAGATACCTAGCACTGCAAACCAAACATCAGGCATTTGTGTCACAATAATTGAGATCTGGAAGTTGAGATAGAGTTGATAGCATCCAATTCCATGTTAACCAGTAAATAATTTGTTTTAATTCAATATTTAAAGGTGCTAAATCTTTGGATCAGGAAGATCAAATGTGATTGAATGTTTTTGTTTTATTTAATTGTTGAGGAGCTAATGATAAATCCTGCTTATGATAATTGTTAAATTGACATTGTTGCATACAAGAACAGCAGGCATATAAACCAGTAAGAACATGTACTGTTATTTCAATTCCAAAATTAAGTTGATGAAAAAAAAGCAATTGACTTAATTTTGATGGAGTAACCATATTTTCATTACTCAATTAAAATTGTGAAAACCCAATTCCTTGAAAAATTGATGAGTAAATACCCAATTGACCTCAAACCTTATCTGTAGCCCTGTTCTGATAAATATCTATGCCAAGTATCAGGTGAAATGGCTGAAAGTACCGGACAAGATTTTGCTTAAATACCGCATGACCGACTGATCAACCAACCGACTGACCAACCAACCCACCAACAGGGTGATTCTCTTCCATTTGTGCTGGTATACAGGGGTTTTCATTTCAAAACAAAAATAAATCAATAAAAACCTAGTATCATATTAATTGATATAAAATCTTAAGGTTTTTAGAACAGGGTTGCTTGCAAAACTGTTCTAAGGAAGCACACATTTTGGATTTGACAACAGTTTGGGGCTATAATATTAAGAAATTTTTTATTTATAGATTTCCCTCTTTTTTACTACACAGAGAAAAAAGTCCAAAATTTATTTTCTCTCTTAACATTTTATGGTGACAATTTTCATGTTTATTTCAGACTCAGAACGATTGCGATTAAAACTAAATAAAAATGTATTGAAAATAGATGCTGGAGATATTGTATTTAATAAACTGTAATGAAAACAGATAATAATTATGCAGATGGCAAATTCCCAATTCATGCTTAGATATTTCGAACCATAACTGGCTGGAAATATATTCCAGCAATAGCCGACAATATATAAATTGAAGGTTTGAGTCCCAGTCTTTTTTTTTTCCTTTTGTTTTTTTACAGCTAATTGTTTTTTTTTTATAATTTCTTTTGCAATATTAAGTATACATATTTTTGCCATAATGAAATCAGTAATTCAAGTACATGTGTGCGTAAATATATAAAACACTAAGTTACATGTAAATCAGATCTCTCTTGAGGACACACACTTTAAAAATTAAAATTATGTGCGTCTCCTCGGACGCATGAATATTTCATACATTGAAACTCAAATTATCATGGTTAATGATTTGTCTTAACCGTTTACTCAGTTCAACTTCATAATGGTTTCATAATGGGTTTTAACCCATGCGCTTGCGACTAGCCTGTTGATGTGCAACATGCTTTTATTTGCCAACATATCATAATCCCTACTGGGACCTATGTTTACATGCACTGAAATACACACGCGTGTGTATATATTCTCCAAGTACATGATTGAAATCCTTTGCTATTATATAATCTTAACGGAGCTGTATTTCAATAGAGATTTGACTGTTTCGTTACATTTTGGAGTAAACTTAGTTCATGTGTGATGATTTTCCCCTTTGGCCCTTTTCTGTTCATTGTGGGTAGTTTCATTTTAATCTACTGTTAGTTGAATTATTTCTAATTCTCTCTATTTAATAAATCATTTGGTTAGAAATAT
>JAIFHC010000510.1:0-50000 GCA_021229015.1 Solen grandis
TGCTAATTTATTTACCGCGATTCGGTGATAAGAAAATACATTATACGAAATCATAGTGTGACTGGGTGTGGTATCATGCCACATGTTTACGGCGTGATGCTGCAGTGTGGTATCATGCCACATGTGTACGGCGTGATACTGCAGTGTGGTATCATGCCACATGTGTACGGCGTGATACTGCAGTGTGGCAGCACTATATCTGTCTCAAGTAGACATCGTCTCCAAATGACTGAAAAACTGTCGCGGTGGGTCGTTAAATCCAACAAACAAACAAACAAACAAGCAAAATCATTGCACCCAACTGAATCGAAATCGCAAACTACATATATCTATAGACACCGAATACGGCACAAAATCTACACTACTGCAGTTCACAATTACATATATAAAAACTATTGAAGGATTAAACCATCATTTACCAAAATAAATCATATTTATAAACCCCGGGCATGATAAGACACATTTCACTATGAAAATAAGAAACTTGGGCTTAAAAGGAAAAAAAATAATAACGTTATTTATAGATTACTGGGTTATATCTAGATGTCACGTCATGTTCGAGCTGATTATTTTCCTCATTTGATCTTTAAGCATTGACCTAGCCGGTGCACAGGAAGATATTTTATTTGTCTAAAATAATGGATGTATCATTATCATTACATGCATTATATCAAATGTAGATAAAGAAAAACAGGCATTATTGATCGAACTCGTGATTTGACTAATCAAACGTAAACTAGTACGCTTGCTACACACTTAATTTATCGTTAGTCGGGTATGCACACCTTTGATAACATTTCGGCATTACAAAATCTTAATGTTCAGGTATACTGAGCTAAGCATAATACACGAATTCAATATACACTCGCCAAATTTCAAATATATGTAAACGCGATACGCTAACTAAACTTCCGCCTTGTATTGACATGTTCAAATGTGTCCAAGTGCTCAACTAATTCGATAAAAAAACTTCATAAATCTGCATGATCAAAGTTCCGTTTGAAAGTACAGTGAAGCAAGCAATGATGCATAGTAGTGAGGCAAACATTTAAGGTAGGCTTTACATGAAATATATGAAATGCAATGTATGCATCTGTGTAGAAACAGTTTTGTTTACATTCAAATTCAGCATGTTTCTTTTACTGAAACAAATTTTACAACTGATAAACACATCTCTTGTAACGGCTCCTGGCTTGTACCAGTGCGTATACTACTCAAAATTTGCTAAGGATCACTTATTGTTCATTGCATATCAGAACACTTGAATTATTTAATATAATGATTGGAAAGGCGGCAACTTGTAATGATTATTATTGCCTTAAATAATCAAATAAACCAGCTAAGAAGTATCACTCAAAATGGTGATCGTCAAAAGCAAATCTATCAAATACACAAGTAAATGGGATTTCACTAAGTGATCCTTAGCAAATTTTGAGTAGTATACTTTGCACATGAGAACATCTTGAATAGCTTTCCTGCACACAGATCCTTTGGATTCTTTTTGTCAATGAACAATGCATCTAGACCATGACCTACATTTATTATTTGTAAATTATACCATAGAAAGCTAATTAGGTCAACTGTAAACATCTATCCTGTTTGCTATACATGTGCACGCATACATTTTACAGGCTGTTAATAATTGACACACTGTCTTGCTTGCATGCACGTAGTAATACAATAGCGATATTGATATATGCTAAAACACCCATAGGATCATTATGATCATTATGTGTGGTGATCTTCCCGCCGAAAGCCAATTTCAAAACCAGGAAGTTAATACAGAGAAATTTTATATATGAGAAAATTTCTTTCGAGCACGGATTGTAGGAAGTGCGTATATTCTACATACTGCTTACATTAGTCTATTCATGCGCCATTCTTATATCCCTGATATACCTTTTTGGCGTGGGCCTATATATAACACCCACTTTAAGATACGCCCATAAAACATAATTTATTTCGTGAACGAATGCCAATTAGATTCAAGATAGAAGTATTATTACAAAAAAGAATTCTGATTAATGATAGTATCGAAAACTAAATCAGATCTATTTAATCTTATTGCAAAACGAAAGTATTGTTAGAACAGCCCTCGTACAAAGATCGTTCAGTTGTACGTGTTACGTCACAGTAACGCCAGTTTGCTGGATGCGTAACATGAACGTCACAGTAACGCCAGCTTACGTTTCTATTTCTACAAGATGCGTAACACGCCAGGGTGCGGCATTTTTCCCCACTTTAAAATCCGTACTTTATACACGTCTTATTATAACAGCATTAAATTTACGTATACAAAGCGAATCACGCGTACAAGCAATATTTAGTTTTGGTACCTAAAACCTATTACTTTTTTCACTACGAGGATAAAATTGTCCTCTTACATTGTTATAGAATACCGTGGTGATGTTGATATCTAAAAAAAAAAAAAAAAGGAAATAAAAATGTCTTGTTTGACACTTTCAGATAAAGAAGATGTGTTCCATTCTAAATTTATCTCTCGTATATATATCCATCTTGTAAATTAAAAATAGTTTATTAAATAATGTATGTATGTTTGTATGTTGGGGAATTTAAAAATTATGTATATATATAGTTTGTTATATGTGTATGTGTGTTTATAAACTTTGTATTTTACATGATTATCATCTTGAAAAGATATATACTAACACATAGAGGGCAGTTATATGATGAAAATAATCACGTTATCTTTTCATATTATTTTTATTTGTGTGTTTTATATGTACACATATATATGAGTATCTACTCATGTATATGAATGTAGAAACGAAATATTGTTCTGGTCTATATTCAATACATGTATTGTAACTGTGTAATGCATGCCGAAGACAACTCTTCATAATTGTTTAAGTCATAAAATTACGATTTTGCAAAGTATCTTTAATTTCTGCCGGTATTAAAGATACCCCCTTTTTTAATCTCTACTACGCACCGTATTTGGCCTTTACCTGTTGTATAGGCTTACTTGGGAAGAATCAGACAGGAGTACGGTTGCTTGTTTCTTATTACATGTACTTTGAGCCTCCACCCCCTCATCTCATTACGGATTATACCAGATTATTTAAGTCAAGTCCCGACGTCGGATAACTGTCGAAAAAAAAAGGGTCGGATAGTCATATAGTTTAGTCATATTCTGATCGAGCTTAGACTACTGCGCATTTGGTTTATGCTTGGTCGCTCAGTATTCTGTAGGCGTATAGTAGTGAACATACGATGGGAACCACCATTAAGTCTCCTACGACCTCTCACGAGAACCAATCTGGTGCTACGCCGTGGATATGAAATGCCAGAAGTATAGATATTATTGTCTTAATACATTCTGGCATAATAAGATTAGGAAATAGAGTTTAGTTTTGAATGTTTTATCATAATAACGAACGGTGTAAAAATCAGATGCGCATCAAGCATTTACCTGAGACTGATTAAAGAGGTGCTTCGTTATTTGAATTATTACGATCCAAACATTTGTTTTTAATAGATCTAGTTATATGGTTTGCTATGCTTCTTACTTTTCTTAAGACCAGATGACCTCGTGGTTAAATCATTGGTCTTCTAATCACGAAATGGCAGATTCGAATCCTCGATTTACACAAACATTTTTAATTCATTTTTCTCATTACTTAGTAATTTAATCTTCCAATTAAATGGAGTGTGGGTGGATGGGAGGACAATTTGTTGTAGATCTATTTCTGGTGTATTTTAATGTTCATCTTTTAGTCCTATATACTGACGAGTATTGAGGAAACCTTTTAAAGTAGCCTATTCAATTATAATTTCGATAAAATCGTGCTAAATATGTGTAATTTGCATGCACATGTAGATCTAGTACATTATTAAAAATATAGTGGTGTAAATGCATAAAAATATGAAAAAAATATGTATGGTCTGAGTTAGATTCGAACCATCGTTTTTCAGCTTTTTCTCAACTCTAGCTCATTATCAGTGAGGCTAGCAGGCGTGTACTACACAAATGTACCTAAGTAATACATATGCGCGTTGTATTAATCATGCTTTAAAGTCATATGGTTGACTTCGGAAACCGACAATTGAAGAAGAAAGGTCACTAAATATTTCTAAATGTCTCAGGATAATACTGCCAAACAATGATCACGATGGCCTTAATTACAAATAAAGCTTCTCAGTGAACGCAGCACCGTGCAATATTCTGCGATAAAGCACGGAAAAAAAAGTTTACTAGACTGCGAAGTTTATTTTATAATGCTTAGCTTTACAAGTCATATGACGTCATATGATTACGTCATCTTTGAACCCCGCATATGCACGCCAGCTACTTTCCTATGTATAGGTTAGTTCATAGTTGCCTTCAACTACACGATATAGTCACGAGGGCGGAGCCAGTGACTAACCAGTTTTCGGGATATAACAAGTTTTCGGGGTATTTTACTTTTACACCGTTTGCGCGTGAGAACGTGATATGACGAGTTGTTTTCGCTGTCCCATATGATCAAAACAAATGTCAACCATGCTCTAATATTCAAATTAAGACATCATGTGACTTCTAGTGTAAATTCTGGACAATGTTTAACATGCACGTCCATTTCATTACAATCTTGAACTCTTTTTTGATTAGCTATTTTGTAGATCAAACTCATCTGAATTATTTAAATTGACATATTTTCAAACAAAAATCCATTTATATTTTTTATTTAAGTTAATACACCTTACAGGTTTAGTATTTTGCGCAGAAAGCTAACTAAATGTTATCAATTACCCGAATAATAAGTCACATGATGGCTTAAATTGAATAAAAAAATGGCGGACATTTGCTACGAATTTTAAGGGGTCGGAAATAGCTTGTGGGATAGGATAAGCTTTTTAAGTTGTGTAAAGTATATAATTTGTGATGAATATGTGTAAAAATGTTTCAATTATCCATATGTGTCATGAATGGTAATTGTCATTAAGTTTGAAATGAAAAAATGATCGTCGAACGGGGTGGGTGTAAGGTCAGCAGTTTTCCCGGATAAAGTTGCAACTTTTTTCCGACCGTGGATGCCAATCAGAAAAAAAAAAACCAAATCAGCATCTCAGACGAAATAAAGGCTCTATAAATATCATATCATAACAGCATTAATTCCCTGAAATGGAATTTTGATGCATATTTAAATAACAGAGTATGTTGAGCTTAATTTGAAAATACCCCAAAAACTTGTTAGTAATTTTTTATGTCATCACCGTTGACCTACATTGGAATGAACGCTGCTCTGTTTTGATCGAGATGAATTTAAGATCGCAAATGTGTACAGGGGGTGACAAAATTTATTGTTTCACCCCTTTATTCTAATTAAATGCAAATTTTAATGATATTTGATATGCAAATATGGATCGATCTCGTTAGTACCCCGAAAACTTGTTAGACCATCATACATAGCATATTTGTTGATCGTGTTAGAATTTGAATTTATCATGTTTTTCAGGATCCACGGTTGATTCGATGTGCCAGGTCCCTCCCTTGTAAAATATCTGATGTGTGATTTATTCGTCAATGTATGAAGGTACAGTGACCTTGACAGCCCATATCACATAATGTTTTTGAAACTTTTTTTCATACTGTGTATTGTACAAGTATCCATACTACACGAGCATTTTGAACTAGAAGTGGTTCCATGCAGATCATACTGGATTTTAAATGCAGATCTTCTTGATATATATTTTAAATTGTGTGCATATTGTGTGAACATATTTATATTTGTTTGTATTTTCAAAGAGCAGTTTTTGGCTGCACGCAAACATAAAGACAAACTTAATATTATAGGCTATAGGCCGTAAAACACTACCTAATCAACAAAAGTGCTATAAAGGATTTCCTTATATTTCATATTGTATAAGTGTTTTGAGAAATAAGTGAATGTAACTTGAAAAAGAAAAGATAAAAAGATATAAAAAATAAAAAGAGATAAACGTTAAAAATGATTAATGTAAATCTACCATACGCTTGTCAAATGTCTTGTCTTGATTGAAGCAGTCTGATAAAGACAACTGTACTCTAGAAATGAAAAATCATCAATAATCTGTTTAAATCTGTTGAAGAAAGACTATACTTGTATTTCACTTTCAATACAAAAAATAGATAAGAACCGAGTAAAGCAGCCAAGGAAAATTACCACGGGAGTAACCAAACAGGTAATTATTTGTCCATTTCACACTACAGATTACATGTATCCAACACAAGTTTCTGAAGAACAGGGTAATTCACTACCACATCAGAATTCATTGTGTTTAACGAATGGGAAGGAAAGAAAAATCGCCTCTGACATTCCAGGAAATAGCGGAAGAATAAGAGAACAGACTGTATGTCGTGTACAAGAAAGACAAATACCCGCCCCTCGGGTTCCGCAGGAGAATTTTCATTATACTGGATTGTATGGTCCACAGAGAGGAAGATATGTTCAGAATGCAGTAACAAACGCCACAAACGGTGATGTGAGATTGTTGCAACCACCTAAATACCCTGAATATATATCAGACTCTAAGAGACTGATGTCGTTCTGGAATTGGACAGAACGGGGAAAACCGGACAAACACCATCTGACCACTGTAGGATTTTTCTATACAGGTATTTCGTTTAGATATCTCTTGTAGTAATGAACACATTTTATCAAAATATAACACATTTTAGAAACCCAATCCTTTAAGTTATTACACATTGGTGGCTCTCCAGTTTAGTTTGGTAAGCTATACTGGCACTATATTTCAAACGCTTTTACTTTATCAAGTGATATGTTGCTGTTGCTGTATTGGGGTTTACCGTCGCTGCGATAGTATTTCAATCATATAGCGACGTCCAGCTAATTACAGGTGGAGGAAGACCCCGAGTACACAGAGGTACCCGGGTAGAACCACCGACCTACCGCAAGCCAGCTGGAAGGCTTCCTCCGAAGTCCCTACCGGGATTCGAACCCACAGCGGTGAGGGAAGTGATATGTACAACACTGTATAAATTGACATCTTAAGTGGCTCGAGAGTTTTAATCACTGTGACATTGATTGCATAATGAACAAATGAATTCAGATACTGAAAACAAAGATGTAGGGGTATACCTATTAAGAAATGCAATTTTGGTAACCACTTTTGTTGAGGTACTTGTTCGCCGACGAATTAAGATACAAATAACGAAATTATTTTACTTTATATAGGTAAACGCGATCTTGTCAGATGTTTCCAGTGTGGTATTGGCCTCAAAGATTTTGATGCAAACGATGAGCCATTGCTGGAACATATCAAACATTCTGGTGACTGTACATTTTTACTCGAGCTTTTCGGAGAAGAACAGTTAGAAGCACACAAGGTAATAACACCAATATACTGAAATGATATAATACTGTTCGTTTTATGCAGTTTTCTATTGAAGATTTAAGGATTTAAATGAAGTTCATTGGAGCATTCCGAGACGGTGAAGTCAACTAATTATTAAAATCACAAGCTTACCACACTTATATTTCAATGCTAATATTGTAAATTTGAATGAAAATCTAGTGAAAAATGACATGCGGCGATTTTCTGCATCCAACAATAGGAACGCTGGTGTTCTAGGCGACTTCTATATATTCAACAAACACGTATATCAGGGGCGAAGAAAAAAAACAATGTTCCAATAACTAACGTACGGCATAAAATTAGAATAACTAACGTACGGCATAAAATTAGAATAACTAACGTACGGCATAAAATTAGAATAACTAACGTACGGCATAAAATTAGAATAACTAACGTACGGCATAAAATTAGAATTACTAACGTACGGCATAAAATTAGAATAACTAACGTACGGCATAAAATTAGAATAACTAACGTACGGCATAAAATTAGAATAACTAACGTACAAACGTACGGCATAAAATTAGAATAACTAACGTACGGCAAAATCAGTCGGCAGAGCATTAGGTCCCGATTTCGTATCTCGGATAATCTTCACAGTTATCCCTCGGCTTGTAATATTGTATTTGTTATGAACTTCTCCAGCAATGAACTTTTTTTTAAACTAATAAAAATTTTTTGTCTTCCCTTAATTTAATTTTAATTTTAAAATTTTTTAAAAGTGCAAGCAAAATATCTAAATGATTAAATCTTTATTAAAAATGTTTGGAATAAAATGTATGAGCACTGTATAATGATTGTCTTTTTTGATGTTTGTATTCTATTTAAAAATACCGTTTTTAAGGAATTGTTTTCAGTCTATATACATGAAATAATACGTTTACACTAACGACAGTATGAATGCAACTAAGTGTATATCATCAAAACCTTTTCCCTGCATTAATACAGAACACTCTGAGAAAGAACGATCCAGAATTTTGTCGCCAAAGACAGCTTGAGGATTTGCGTCATCAACGAAGTAAAGTTTTATTATTTTGCCTGACTTTTCTTTTATTTATTATTCAGTCTTCAATTTAAGGAGCGTAAAAATGATTGTTGTGATATTTTACGGGAAGAGAAAAAATGAAATCTTTATCTAGGGAAAATTATAATTATTATTTTTATCATTATTATTACAAAATCAACGAAATTAATCAGTTCTAGTTATATGTTCATAATTACTCTTAATAGAATTTAATAATAAATCAACAATATAAACGAATGAATGCGATTTATGTTTTGTATTCTGTTTGTTTTGTGTAAACCCAAGTGATATTCTATATTGAAGAACCATCCAATAACCTTCAAGAACGATCATGATGAACACGTTTTTACGAGAAATATTATGAATGCAACCCACAATTTTAGGTGAGGAGAACTTCGCTGGTTCTAATGATGGAGATGCAGTTAGTAGGCCTATAGCTTACATACATCCCAACTACGCGACCTATAATGCTCGAGTGTCATCATTCACAAGGTTTCCAAGATCGGTTTACCAAACCCCGCAAGATTTGGCAGCTGCTGGTTTGTTCTATACAGGTGAGTGTTAGGTATTTTTTTTTTGAATTGCAACTGCAACCTGTTTATTTGCATAGTTGTACAAAATTCTTATAAATACACACTAAAGCATATATTGTCATGAAAATTGAATTTATCAATTTAAAACCTTGTGATATGTATAATTATTATAAGATTTAACAAATATGATTTTTTTCCCTCAAAATTAATAATGGATTGTGAAAATCAAGACAATACTGTTAGTATACATAGATAGGAATATTGACATCTAATATTATTTCAAATGAAAGCAATGGCAACATGAATATTATTCTGAGTGTACATAGATGGGTGAATTGGTAAAGCTATTCTACCACTTGTTAGTTCCATTATTCTCAATTGGATAAATTACATAGTTATTGTATAAAATGGTGAATTTGTAAGTTATTTAAAAAAAAATGAAACAATATTTTAAAGATCAAGGTTAACTATTTTGCAGTAATACACTTCAAATATGCATAAAAAGTGTACATCTATAACTATTAACTAAAATTGTGATTCTAATTTTATAGTTATATACTTACATTTTGAAAAACAAAACTTACAAATCATAATTATGCAAATAAATGATTTCAGTTTCAATATGTAAGTTAGGTATATCACATATGAGTTGCTTTTTATGATGAGGTTAATAAAAGGGGCCCATAATTTTAGATGCTCATTATGATTTAATTCCATAGTTTTAACTGAGTTGAGTTTTGTAAAATTTATTTACCCTCTGCAAATAGCATTTTTACCTAAACAATGTGTCATTTACCCAGCAAATATGAAAGGACCCTCTCTAGGCCGAATACAAAAATAATGAAAATTAACACATGTATTTTTTTCAAAGTTTTCCAGTGGAAATACCGTGTTCATCTCTTTTGTTTAGGGTTTCAAGACCTTGTACGATGTTGTGCATGTGACGGAGGTCTAAAGATGTGGAAGCCAGATGATGAGCCATGGTTTGAGCATTGTCTGTGGTTTCCTGCTTGTCCATTTGTAAGATTAATCAAAGGCCCGGAATTCATTGCACAGGTTCAAGCAACGGCTGAAAAACAGAAACAAACACAGGTTGGCAGGAGGAAGCTTAAGTTGTATTATAAATCACAGTATACGCCTATATATTTTTTACGCTTTATTGATTTTGTTGATTTATTTTAATTATAAATGCAGTCAGTGCTACAATTATCACTTGTGATAAATGTTTAACAACACAAATGTGGTAAAATATGCTTTCCTTTGACATCGGGAAGCTTTTTCTTACAATTTATTCTACATCTCCCCTATCGTTTCTATGTCGGACCAGTCCTTTTCGCATCGAAATGCTGTGCTGAATTTATGTTCCAAATGTGATTTGATCCCGCAGCCTTCGGATCGGTTGTCCGTGTACATTAGGGTATTACCACAACGCGCAAGAACGATCCATATGTCGTTAATAAATTAAATCTTTTTGTCTTTATTTACTTTACGTATCTCGAAATTTAATATAGTAGTAAGTTTAAAATAATCTGGCTCAATGTTTCAGGTGTCAGAGAAAGAAATGCCAGCCTATGAAAATGAAGTTGCCGGCGCTGTAAGTAAACTGACAATTAGTGAAGACCATAAGAAAATAAAAGAAAAGCATGAAGAAATTGATGACATCAGTAGAATCACTAAATCAGCTCTTACAGAGATGGGCTTTAAAGACCAGAATATCAAAAAAGCAGTCGAAGGTCTGAAGTCAAAGGGGAAAGGTAATACTGCTGTATTTTTAATATTACTTGTATTTAATGCAAATTGTATAGTTTGATCGTTCTCCATAATCATATTAAGTTTGAGGAAATATTAAATATTTATGATTATAAAATAAAAATAATGTCACGAGTATCGTTGTTCTAAAAGCAATACATTATTAATAGTGCATATGCTGCATTCAGATCATTCTTTAACTTCGCTGAGTTTCATTGGCATCACGTTTACTTTAGCTCACGAATTTACGGATTACAAAATTGCCCGATTAAGAAAAATATTTTTGCTAAAGGAAATGACCGGTTTTACAGGATCAATTCAAAAGAAAACTTGATGATTACAAGTATATCGTAACCGGTTCTGTTACCGTGTTTTGTCATTGGAATACATTTTAGATACAGGTGGACCATTCTAAGCCCCTGGTAAATCAAAATACAATGTGTTATCATTTCTGTATGTAAAAAAAGAAAGATTGAAAATACTGGTACGCTAATTATTATGTTACATTAACAGGTGTAAAGGATATGACTGCAGAAGAAGTAATAGATCAGATATACATTGATGAATCTGAAAGTACCGGAATATCAAAACCTGGTGGAAGGGAAAACAAGCAGAAGACAAGGAAAGGTAAACATCCTCAAACAACTTATTAAAATTGCTGATTTATGCTCTCTTCTCAGTTATCATGGGATGGGGTCATCTTATCCATACTAATAAGTTAAATAAATATTTTGAACGTACGCTCATGTTTATCTTCACTGAGGTACCTAGATAAATATGCACGTTCATTGGTATTGTGATTAACATTTTGTTTACATACGATTATTTTGTGATGTTTCAGGTGAATTACTGAATGAAAATGCCCTCCTGAAAAGTCTTACTGTATGTAGCGATTGTGAAAATAATGAAGTGAGTGTAGTATTTCTTCCATGTCAACACCATCGTTTGTGCTTTGAATGTGGAAATAAATATAATTTTTGTCCACTTTGTCAGAAGCAAATAAAACAAAAGATCCGCACATACATGTCATGAAAATCAAGGAAAGGTACAGGTTACAACGGAATGAGATGTCAAGAAGTGTTTGGATTTAACTCGACTGGCTATAGATAATCTAGAAAGAGTTTCAAATTCGGCTTAAAGTCATATCTGTCATAATCGGACAAGACATTTCGATCAATCATCGATTATGTAATCGATGCGTTTATCAACCATCACTTATATGTAGAATGAAACTTTGAAAGCAAAAGAAAATATCTTAAGACTAAGATACTATCAAAAATATTCTATTACAAGAGACAATAACTAGCAGGCTATTTATGCAAGATTGAAAAATAATTGGAACAAATATGAGGAAAAACTTAGAAAAAGAATTCAGAAATACAGTTTAGAAACGGAATAGATTTAGTGTTAATATTGTTTTTTTTCCATCTTATTTCTTGGTACACATAATCTTAATTTACCGACAAGGAGAGAAATTAGAGGAATCGATTGTGAGGAACACAATCGATGATCGCCACCCTAGACAGTAATCGATCAATCATCAAGTATAATCGATGATCGTTGAATCTCTAAATCTAGATATATGGTTTGAGAGTGGTAAAGAAGCATTACGGAAGCGATCTATGTTTTAAATCTGTCAAACGATCGAGACACTAATAACACATTCTGAATACAGCCACAATGAAAAAAAGATAAATTCCTCCCATTGTGACCGGAAAATTTACTCAGGCTGTTATTCTTATCACCAAACAATGACAGAAATGACTTTTTGTCATTCAAGAAACAATATTCGTAAGTTTCATTTGTAGCATAAATGAATAAAGTTTTGACATAGACTTAAATACCACAGTGCACTAGACAATAAAGGGGTGAATTTTGATATTCTTCCAAACAGTATTTGCATTTGTTTGCATACTTTCGTAATGTCATTTATCTATTTTTTTCTAAAATGTCTTTTAAATCTGTATTAGGTGAGTTGTCTCAATTATTTTGAAACAATTCAAAACCAAAATTCTTTCTTTAAAATAAGTCTAGGAGTATATATGCATTTAGATACCATAAGTGATGTGGCTGGCTTACCACCATTAAGACCCTTATCGCTGTAAGCTAGAGTCATGGTCTGATGACTTCGGTTTCTCATGTGCTTGCATAGGCCGGTTGATCCATCCGGTTGCCTTTGTGATCTCGTGGTCTTCCTCACCTATAACCAGCTAAAGGAGGCGCGTTGCCTATTTACCACCTTATTCGCAGTTAGTGTTGCGGTGTTCAAGACAAGATCCAAGAAATCAGACTCTGTAATGTAGAAGGTTCGAGATTCAAATGTGTGTTTGACAACGATAAGGTGATAGTGATGCTAAGCTTGGAATACAATGTATGTTCCAATACATAGGCGATTCTCAAAATGAATGTCACCGATATCAGTGCATATCGTGTCATGAAAGGAAGTGCGCTTGGCCTTTTCCGGTTCAATAGACCCGCCCTTAGAAGGAATGTTTGGTACCATATTAATGTAGTTGAAACGTGTGGAATAGGGCCTTGCAAGGCATCGTCTTAGGAAGGGGATACATCTATTTCTTAAGTATGCAGTCAGTTGAGTGCATATCTTTGAGGTGTGCGCATCGTGGGTTTTAAGATATTGGTACTAATATCGCTATCCTTTGTAATGTAATAAAGGAACTTTGGCTCAGAAATATTAAGATACATATTTTCGATGTGCAGACAATTCCTGTTGAATTGTTCCTACTTAAGCTGATATTGCTAGCTGGGTCGCTGTTTTTTCCCCGATGTATTTTAGATCACTGTTCGTTCCGGGTTAATTTGGGGGATCGCTTCAGATTTGCGACGTGTGGTCCAATTTTGCTGGTTATATACTGATAAATAAGAATTTTCAGCTTGGACTGTTATACTATTTCATGCTTGTAATATTTGGATATAAGCTGTGTTTAGCTTCAACTAGGACTATTGTGTATGTATATGTATGTAAATATTATTCAAACAGAGAGACGGACTGATAATTAGACTTAGCAAACTCTTGTCACGAGGTTTGTTTTAATTGCATGAACAATATTTTATTTCGTTTGTCGAATATAACGCGCATTAAATATGTATATTGATTACACCCAAATATATTTTGATTAGGTATTCAAAAACCTTACTGAAGGGGCTATATATTGACTATAATGCAAACAATCTATGAAAAGTTAAATGATTTCCCTTATTTACTTACGAAAATGGTTTAGCATTATTAAAATATACATTTTAGGATCCGAAGTTAGATCTTATTGCGCGATAGATTGGTCAATAATTAATATATTGGAAAAGTTTGATGCGTTGTTTTTAATAATCCTAATTCCAATTAGAGAAAATAGTACAGGATGAAAATACTGTTATACCATGTAGTATGCCAATTTACCTTATATTTTTTTATAATTATAAGGTAGGAGCTTGATGAAGATTATCTATCAGTTTTGTACATTGTAGTTTGATTTTTCGTATGAAACGGAATTCGTGTACTAGTATGCCTTCATTGTGTATACGTATATACATGGATATGCATGTATTTGGTTTTACCAATCTAAATATTATATATATTAATTAAACTAACTCTGTACAATATAACATGATTCTCAGCTATTGAAAATAAATGTGTGAACGGCGTTATTGTTTACTTCGGAATATATATATATATATAGTTTTAAAGTTGCCGATGAATTGGGTCTGTTATGCATATAGCACTCGAAATATTGGGTCACCAAGTCGATCATTGGGACATGTGTAGATTACTGGGACATGGGCCCAATATTGGTAAGACCCAACAACATTCAGTGAGTCTATTCATTCCTTAAATGGTATTAATTCGGAATAACTATCCCCTTTAAACATGGTTATTGGGTCATCAAATTAATTTTTGGGTCCAAAAATATTGCGAATATACATTTGCCGTGAATTTTATACGTAATTATTATATAGTTGACGTGATGCGCATGTCTGAAAATGAATTTCACTTCCTGTCGAAAAATGGCCGACTGAGCGAGAGAGGAGGCTGGTGCATCATGGCTTTGGTAAGTACTTTAAGTTCCCTGGACATGATTAAAATTATTATGGACATCATTATCTTGTTAATTTATCATCTTTCAAACAGCTTAATCAATCTACATGGGTCGAGCTTGAAGAAATAAAAGTTTACAGATTGTTGGGACCTGCTTGTAGAAAGTCATATACCTATTTAGATGGGACCAGCTTGTAGGAATATCCTTTTACAGATTGTTGGGACCTGCAAATAGGGGGTATCAATAGAATATTAAAGGTCATGATCTGCGTAATTCTGAAACAACTCGCGTGAGTAAGCTTTAAATGTACCCCTTACTGAAGTTAAAGTCCAGCTGTGTCCCGGGCCACACACTATCTATGGTAAACGCCACGTGACACACACGTTCAGAGTTTACCCTTTGATTGTGCCGACAGAAAGTATACAGAAAGTATACAGGACGTGCATTGGTGGCTGTGTACATGCGATTTGAATAATAATTCATTTATGAACGGGCAGGTGATTAGTGTGATGAAAAAAAAAAGTAACAACAAAACTAACACACACTCGAACACTCACCCATTAACAAAAACGTTGGAAATTAATATTCTGTTAGAAAATAAACTTTGTGAATTGTGATGGTATTCTTCTTTAAATTTATATCTTTCTCTTTATTTTTCGGCTTGCGGAAGGTCGGTGGTTTACCCGGATGCCTCTGTGCATTCGAGGTTTCCTCCACCTGTAATTAGCTTGACGTCACTTTATGACTGAAATACTGTCGCAGCGACGGTAAACCAAAACACACACACAATTCATTTTTCAGTTACTATTTCATTTCCGTTGGGCGAACATTTAGGATATTTGTTAAAAAAAATGTAGCAGTTAAGGTTATACTTTTGTTGGTAAAAACTTAAAAGACCTATTCATTGCATTTAACAGAGAAGATGCACACTAGTCTCATACTGTATAAAATTATAAGTAATTTGAATAATAACTGCTTTCAAAAGAAATCATTTTTTTTCAGGGTGGAGAGTAAATGCAGATTTACATATTTTGGAAGTGTGAACATGAAAATAAAAACATAACTTTCTTCGAAAAAATCTTGAAGCATTTATACTAATGATTGTTACTCAGGTGTTAAATATATTCAGGGCGAAACTAGATCTCTATTTTTCAATCAAAAACGGATGACTGTAATTGTTAGTTAGGCCGTCACAGCCCCACATCAGTTGTGTTCGTGGTATTTATGAGAGATGTTGATTGTATGTATGCATTCAAATTTACAGAAATCGAGGGTAAGGAAGGACAGAATTACACATGAAAGATCGAGATTTCAATTTGCCATATTTTAACGATATAGAGAGGTCTAGCTAACCGAAAAGAACCCCCTGTTCTAACGTAAGTCGGAGGATGGAGGATGATCTAAGACATCAAGCCCAGTTTCTTTCAGATATTCCCTTACCGTAGCGGATTTATGGGCCGGTGCATTGTCATTGAGTATTTTAATTCCGTGGACGCCCGTGCGCGGTCTGCGTTTATGATAGAAATCAAAGCTTTCTTTGTTGAACTTTTCAGTGAAGGAATTACCTTTTTGGACTAGAATTGGAAGGACTCAACATTTTGAATAAAAGAATATGCATACAACATGCGATTTGATGTCTCGCAACGACGGCTATGACAGGTCATTCGCCCCATGATGAAACCCAAACTTTTTTTCCAATATTTGTGATGCAAGTCTAATCCGACTTAGTTTCTGCTCGTCAGTGAGCAAATAGGGTACCCAACGCGTGCAGACCTTACGTTGCCCATACCGTTCACGTTTGAACGTCAAAAGACTTGAAGAGAGAATGTTAGTTAATTCTTCTATTTCTTGCACAGCATAACGTGCGTCTTCCTCAATTAACGTTTCCACGGTAGCAACGTAATTTTCCGAAAGAAAAATTGTCTCCCGACCATCGTTAAAACGACGTACTCACTTGAAAACTGTAGCATATTTTAAGGCACCATTCCCATAAACGATCTACTGATCAACATGAATTTCTGTGGGCCGATACCCGAGCCGTGCTCGAATTTTACAATATACCCTTTGTTCAGAGATTTTTCCCCAATTGAACGCTATATTTTTACTTGAGTGTATAGAACCACGTGTTGAAAATACCAAGTGCAGGGCGCGCGTTGACCAGCTGCGCAAAATAAATTGATACCGTTCCATAGAGGAGTGTTTACACTATCTCTGTATAAAGAATCGTGCAATTTACTCTACAAACATGAAAAGTGTCCCTCGTATATATATTAGTATGGTTTCTACTTTGCCTACCTAACTTCCTTAAAAGATGCCAGCATGGTCCTTTTTTTGATTCGTAAAGTCCTGATTTTCAAAATTATATATTCTTAGATCGAAGTAATAAAAGAGAGATAAATAAACATGCATGTTCAGGGGGTCAGATCTACCCATTTTTCCCGCAATCTTAAGCTTTTCATTATTCATAAAAAAGAAAGAGAAAAAAGTAACTGAATACACAATCCCACCATATGCACCATGCTAAAATAAGTCTGATAAAACTATGGCCGTTTGTCTCTTAAAGGACGCAGAGGTCGAAAGGTTAAAATCATAGACTAAAAGTCTCTCGGCCCTTCACTGCTGTGGGATCGAATCCCAGAAAAAAACTCCTATTTTTTATGTGCGGATGTTGTCCAGCTGGCTGGCGGTAGATTGGGGGGTTCTACTCGGGTGGCCTCTGTACCTTGTGCATAGGTCCCCCGGGGTCTTCATCCTCCCCTGTAATTAGCTGGACATCGCTTATTTGACTGAAATACTGTCAAAATGACGATAAACACCATCTCCGTTTATTTTGTGTGTTCAGGTTAAGTTTTAACTTGATTTCTTAAACAAATACATGAACATGAATACAACCAAATATAAATCATACACAGTTTAAAAACTGGAACAGACTGAAAACTCTAAGCTTAGTTATACAATCATTTGCTGTTGTTTCCGGTTTAACAAATTTTATAAATGTTATAAAATAGAAAAGAAACTGTTGTTATAAAATAAGAGTAAATGATAGAAGTTAGAAAATTTATGAAAATGAGTTAAAAATGATTAGGAATGGTTGAGAGAGAGAGAGAGAGAGAGAGAGAGAGATGTATGTATCTATGTATCTTTGAAGTCAAAGGGTTTCAATCGTGGTTTACAAATCTGACTGTTTTTTCTAATCACGACCGGAACTCCTTTTTCATGCAAAGAAGCCATCTAGCTGGCTTGTAGTTCGGGGATTCTACCCATGTGGTCGCTGTGCCTTCCTCATCCTGTATAAGCTGGGCGTCGCTTTTATGACTAAAATATAGTCGACGTGACGATAAACATCAACAAACAAACATCAAATTCAGCTACATTATTCCGAAACCGTGTCAACAAATCATGGAACTACACTGTTATTTGGTGAGCGCTATCACTGGATGTCTAGCCCCAAGTACTATTTTAACGATTTTATTATCGAACTCACAACCTCCCAATTGACAGGGAATGTTCTGATTCCTCGGCATAGGGACGGGTTTTGATTATTTACTTACAAATCCCATCCCTTAATCATAATGAACAAGACGATAAAATTTCCAGCCGTTAAAGGTATTCGATAACACGACTTTGCTCGTCGGAAATAACATTTTATTGCTCATTGCTTAGGACAATGGCATTCAAGTTTCAATAGAAATGTACCATTTCAGCCCAAGATACCCGTCAGAATGCGTATCCGTCATTCGCAAAATAATAATAATAAAAAAAATCCGAGGGAGCGTGCCCCTCTAGACTAGAACTTACATCACCCCCAGTAATTCTGGATCCGGATCAGCTAATATAGCCTCCATTTACAGATTGATTATTAAAGTAAATGCTGTTGTAAAAACAATCTCGCGTGAGAGTCACGCGCAGAAATTATAAAGACGTACGCATATGCATTATATCATCATTTCATTGGTCAAAGCAGCAGATATGTACCGCCGGAAGTCTAACAGTGCCTAGGGCGCTTTGATTGGAACTTTTTGGAAAATGGCGGTAACATGCGCTATATTAGCGGTAAACGTAAGCAATGATTGAATGAAAAGGATATACGCGATATTTCAACAGGTTAGTACATGACAGACACAGTTATTAACAAATTTTAGCCCACCAAAAGTTCCTTCCAGTGCATTTCTTAACTTTGAGGTATAGATTGAAAGCTGATTTATGTTTACCCACAGGCTGTGAAAATCAGCTGTAAATTTTCCCGAAAATTTATGATATCCTGGAGTATCCATTTCTCGACAACGTAAGAAGAAATTAAATTGAATATAAACAAAACAGTCCCACAATTTTTAAATCAATATATCATCAAATGCATAAGTATTCTCCCTTCAAATGTAATGGATTGCAAACAGAAATTTCCATTGCGCCGACTGCTTTTGTCTCACAAATACAATATGTGTTATTTTTTCAATTGATATCTTCATAAATTTAAATGTTAATATGTATAAAAACATTATTTGATCTTTATAACTTATTTTATTGGCTTATTTAATAGTTATAATGAAAAATAAATTTCCATTGCGCGGAAAAATTTCCATTGCGTCCATTGCGTATTTTAGGCCTACCGGAAAATGAAGACAAATTTTCCAACGTACGTATCATTGAAAACCTGAAGACAGTAAAAAAAAATGTCAAAAAAGGTGTATTGTATACTCGACAGGAATTTAAAATGGAGTCTTTTACAAGTTTGTTGAATGAAACAAGTAAACATTTACTAAAATAGCTACATTTAAGTCAAGTGTTCCTCATTAAAACATTGTTTTGTGTGAAAAAGCCAAGATGACCAAAATAACTGTAATCTTGAATGTGCAAATACATTTTACACTAAATTTGTCTCTTTTAACATACAGTGCTAAAGTTCTGCAACCTTGGATACAATATACGTTTTCCTTAATGTTCCTGTCTAATAATTTTGAAAGTCCCTTCATGTTGAGGGGGTAAAAATAAATTTGGGTTGTAAAAATCCTTTGAAAATGATGAACAAGCATGCTGTCTTACAATCATTACATTTAAATTTGCTATCAAGACTCTAAATAAATTCAGTGCAAAATATTTTTTGCAATGTGAAATCTTAATCATGTGTATGATACTTTAAGAACACATGCTACTTTACATAAAACAGTTACCATTTGCTTGCTGAGTGGTATCAGTAAAATTAAAAGTTGGCATGGCAACATGATAAAAAAGAACATTAGTGAAAATGGTACAAATTCTGAATTTCATTTTAAAATTTACATTTTGATCTTTATCCGGTATTATTCTCTTAAAACACTTTAGAAATAAAGAACATCCTTTTCTCTAACTTTTAAAATGTTTTCCTGACAAGTTTTATCACATATAACTTAAAATATTGCACTATATAAAAATAGTGTGAGAATACCAGTATGGCAAGAATACAATACTTGAGGATACTTATTATCATTTGAAAAAAAAAAAAATTATTTAAATTTCTGAAATTATGTCAATAACTTAACATGTAGCACATTCATGTAAGCTGCACTTGTAAAACTGAGCACAAATTAAAGGGATGTGCCTCATTTTTCACTCTAAATCGCATACAGTCAAACCTTTTATAATGGTCACATTGGAATCATTATTGTTCTTATAGTTAGCTATAAACAACGTTCACCTGCCTATAGCATTCAACAGTAAATAACATCTCCGCCATGATATAACCCTTCCAACAACAGTCACTTGAAAACCTGATGATCTTACTGGAAATTTCCGGAACACATAAGAGTCTCCACCCCGAAAAAATATACAACGCGAAACTTCAACAGATGATATATATGAAGTGCCTTCTTTAATGTATAAAAGTGTATAGATCTAAAGCAAAACTGTCTTAATGAATTAATGCATTACACCTCCAACTTCACTTTTATATTGTAATTAAAAAAACAGTCTTTAATGAAGCAAACTATCTTTGATGACTCTGCGTTGAACAGATGGGCACCACAATAAAAATTTTGAATTTTATTAAAACTGTTAAAGCATAATCATGCTTGTGTTTTTGGTGTTAGTTTTATCATATTTAAATAGAGTTAAAAGATAAATATACAATATACTGCCCTAATGATGTAAAGAGTAAAAAAATCCTCTTCTAACTATTTCGCAAGACAAAGGAAGATGCGAAAAAATGCATATAAAAAAATGTTTGCGCATTAAAGTGCCCTTCCAAAAAAAAAAGTAGCGCGTTCAAAGTGCCCTTCCAAGAAAAAATACCATGCCCTGTCTGGAGTCTGGGGGAAACACTAACTACATAAGTCATGACCCCAGGATTTGTTACGAAACGCATACATAATGAATTTATCAGAGCATGAATGAATGCGTATTTCCCTGCATTTTCAAGAGTGTAATCCCCGAATTAATTATCGCCGTGTTTCATTGTCTGGTTCCCGAGTTCTTATGATAAAACAGTAGTGAGAGGAGGGATCCCATTCTATGTGTTTTGTAACTTGCACGTGATCAAAAATCTAATATGGTTGACAAAATGGCGGTCCGAGAAATAATGAGACTTCATGCTGGTACCCGTCTTTGAATTACACAAAGTACTGAGCAGGCAAAAAGCCCATTAGTTGCTAATCTTTTTCCGGCAGGTAGAGATGTACGACTATAGATGTTCCTTCCCATGGGAAGGAACAATAAAATTGAATTAATTAACTGATAAAAACAAATTGAAATTAAAACTTGTCTTCGACTGACAAAATTGTTAATGAAGCTGCAGGATGATCTTAACACATTGATTGTGGTTAATTAATTTCATTGGAATGTGTATAATAAGGGTGTAAGGATACGTTTACCTCAGGATACGATACATATTGTGAACTAGAAACAAGACCTATGATACAATATGTATCGCAATATGTGAATATCTGAATGGTATTTCATGTGCATTGTCATATATTTTTTTTTCTCATCATATCTTCATGTCGCCTAATTACGACGATACAGTACTTTATTTTCGACGATTTTGTGATTTGTCCTACTTACTTAAATTCTCACGAGATTTCTGAGTTTATGTTAATGTCCAAAACATGAAAGACCCATTTGATAAATCTAATCTATGGAAAAATGGAAATGCGACTGGTAAATGATAATAAAAATATAGGCCTACAATTCTGCAACAAAGTCATAACTTGGCATAGGTTGTAGCTGATGCAATTTTACTATCAATTATTCTTTCTTTTTTGATGCTTCAAATTGTGTAACTTGAAAAAAAAATGACGGTCACCATTTATCATTTTAATTTTTTACAAAAGCTTTCATTAAAATTTCTACATCACATCCTGCCAAAATGAAAAACCAATCAGAATTGTCGTATTCTGATAGGTCAGAATTTAGAGCTGCCATATTTGTGTAACTTGAAAAAAAAAATGACGGTCACTATTTATCATTTTAATTTTTTACAAAAGCTTTCATTAAAATTTCTACATCACATCATGCCAAAATGAAAAACTAATCAGAATTGCTGTATTCCGATAGGTCAGAATTTAGAGCTGCCATATTTGTTTATATTTATTAAGCCCTGATCGACCAAGTCTTAATGATCCAGAGTTCCAGATAATTTTTTGACCCTTTGGGTAATTACCCCCACTTTTGAATGTAAGAGGGTAAATGGTGCTACATAAATCACATAAAGGGTAAAATACGAAACTTACCATTTTGATTATCAATGAACACATTTGATTAAATAATGAAAAAAAGAAATAGGTGTTGTTGTTGTTTTACTTAACATTTTATAACGTTACTGTTGTCATAGAAAAACAAAACTTTTAGTCTGTGCACGCTGTCATCAGTTTTCCAAAATGGACTTAAATACAGAACTTTAATACAAATTTGGTAATAATTTTCCTTTAACAAGACTTTTACCTGCTTTTAATTGACAATTGATTGAAAATGCCAATTCACAATATTGTGTCCAATTTTTTATGCTAGATCGATCTTATTTCTATACTACACGTGAAGAAAGATGATAAATAAAAAAAAAATATATATATATAGCAAACGCAAAATAAATCTTACACAACAGGTAATGTTCAAATGTATTGCTGCTATAAATCCATCAAACAATTGCTAACACAAAACACTTTGAAGTCTGGATAAGCGGCATCTCAAAGAGAAACTGGAGAGTTTAAAAGGAAACTGCACATTTGCTTGCGTCAGTTTCACACCCTTTGAACTTTACTATTGGTATTATGTTAATTTCTTAGGTGTAAAAGTAAGCCAAATCCTTTGACCCCTACCTAACCTGTTTACATAACAGCATGTGACACAGTTCACACGGTAATTCACATGGAAGCAAATTGTGTCACATGGTCACAGGGTTGGTGCATGCCGAGTAAACAGTATACAATTAAAGCAACACTTTTTTTTATGGAATTTTCAGGTATGCATAAAATAAACCGTTGTAGATTAGTTTCAGTTTCTAAAATAAACAGATGCTGATCAGAAGTCATGAAAGTAGCTGACGCTGTGATTTTTCTTTCCATGCGTATTTTAAAAGGAGCGTGCGTAAATGTACGCATCAAAATCATATCTTAATGCGTTTCAAGGTAATTTTGAAGGGTAAATGACGCCGATACACACTTTATCTGGAACTCTGTGATCATTCATATTTTACTTCTAAAGGGTCTTAGTCGTATTATATTCACTTTTTATTTAATTTGCATTGTTTTCCTTATTTTGCCCCAAGAAATTGTTCAAATGATTCTTGTCTGTTGCAATCTTAAAAAATCTTCTTTTAATTCACAGAGCTTAGATCTATATATTTGGTGTGTGGCTTTTTCTGAATCAAACAGGGCCTTGAGTTAAGATATGTGGTGTGCAACTTTGCCTAGTAGACCTCTATCAAGTTTGTTCAAATCATAACCCTTGAGTCATAATTGGCCCCGCACTAGGGGTCACTTGACTTAGTGTGTGTGTGTGTTTTGGATTTACCCTCGCTGCGACAGTATTTCAGTCATATAGCGACGTCCAGCTAATTACAGGTGGAGGAAACCTCAAATGCACAGAGGCACCTAGGTAAACCACAGACTTTCTGCAAGCCAGCTGGAAAGCTTCCTCACATGAAAATCCGAATGACCGGACGGAATATAAACCCACAGTGGTGAGGGGCTGAGTGAGTGTTAAAGTCAGCAACTTAAACCTCTTTGCCACGGAGGCCCCCCTAACTTGACTTAACAAAGCCTTATGATACCAGATGAATGATTCATTGTGGCCCTCTTGTTTAAACTGTTGTTTACATGTACCCCAACTTTTAAAGCATGTGGTCATGATGTGACTGTAATACTGTCGAAGTGACAGTAAACACCAGCAAACAAACAAAAAGCCCTTGATTGCTGATTTTCTTTCAGTGTTATTTAACAACAACATAGCCATCTGTTGTTGAGAAACTGTTTTAAGTCATGCCCAGTTATTTTACTTTAAGCTGATCAAAAGAGAATTGCAGTTTTGAAAACAAATGTTTCAGAAAATGAGACTGAGAAGTAGGGCTGAGAGTCATGAGAGTGCCCTGTCTCATGTGTCAGCAGAAGAAAGAGGCATGCTGTCAATTCAATTCATTGACACATATATAGGTGGGTCTTTGCTTATTAACATTTTTTTTAGCTCACCTTGCACAAAGTGCCAAGGTTAGGTGAGCTTTTGAAACCGGCCTTTGTTCGTCGTCAATCATTGTGAGTTGTCAACTATTAACTTAAACATCTTCTTCTCTGAAACTAGTGACTACTAGTGATCAAACTTAGACAGGATGTCCCTTTATATAATAGGTGATCCCCTTAAGAAATTGTTCAAATGGTTCTTGTCTGTTACATAATTAGGTCACAGGAGCTAAATATAATTTTTAAAAGTGTAATCTTAAAAAAATCTTCTTCTTTAATCCACTCGGCCTAGAGCTAAGATATTTGGTGTGTGGCTTCAGGGGTTGCATTAACGGGTGTACAGAAGTAATGTATGTCAAAGAATCAGTTCTGTATGTCAAGATCAGTTGCACCAGACGTACACAGGATGTCCAGTTGTTTAGCCATACGCCAAAAATTTAAACACTTGATGTCCTGCTGTGCTCCCCCTAGATATTTATTTAGCAACCTTGAAAGTACCCTGTCATGTGTGAGTACATCGATTAGCTCAAATCCACATGCATCAACCAAAATCAACTTTTGATGTGACAGTTGACAGAAAGGGGCGGAGTTTCATATTTATTGGCGGTCTCTCGGTATGACTATATACCTTCCGACTGCCAATAAGGTAGAATTATCCTACAACCTCTCAGTAAAGTTCACAACTTGTGTTTATTTGAAAGAGAAAGTAAAAGTTGATTCTGTGGGTCAATTCATGAATACGAAATTGATAGCCAAATCAACACAAATATTTTTTTCAATATTTTATATCTGACATTCTACTTATTGACACTTGATTATTCATTTAAAATATTCATAATTGATATTTAATTAAAACTATCTCTGGCAATTTTAATAGCATTATATATCTTACCCAGAGTAATTATATAAATCTCAATGTTTGACCCATATGATACTGTTGTTATATCAATTGTAGGGTCAGGTGTATTTGCCTGTGAAGAACTAGAAAGAGGCCAGTTTCTCTGTTACTACGAGGGGGAGCTAATTACTGGAAAAGAAGGCCTAAAGAGGTTCTGCTCTTTACCATCTGAAGAGGGATCATTCCTGTTCTTTTTTAGACATAAAGAGAAGGATTTTTGGTAGGTTTAACTTTATATACATTTTAACACTGACCTCTAGACTTTGAGCATGAGTGAAATGCAAAGATAAAATTGCCTCTCAAAACTGCAGAGAACTAGTGAGCAATGTTCTGTATATTTTTGAGCTGCATTCTGATTCTCAAAATGCAGTTTCATTGCCGTCATCCTCTCCAGTATTCCATAGCCTCACAAATCAGGTCAGTAAACTACCGCGACGTTAAAAAGACACAATTTTGAAAGCAATTCTGTCTTCTTCTCTTTTCGGTTTATGTTTTGATTTTTTCTTTCATCTTTATCTTTCATATAATAATTATTTTATAACGAGTGTAATTCATATCTTACTTTTTGTAATTATATGCGGAATAATTCAGCTAAATCGCCGCATTCTGTAGCCTCTTTACTCAGTCGGTGACATACCGTAAACAAAATAGGCCTGATTACGGATGTATATTTTTTTGTTTTCATAGGTATCTTTTCCGTTATTTCTTTATCTATCATTTTCTAAAATAACACATATTTTTTTAATTATAACTAAATAGAATAAGTAATTGATTTACAATTAGTAAATTGTATTCGGCCAATAATAAGACGCTTGAATCGCATGAATTCTGAATATTAATGTTTCTTTGCGGCTATTTGTACGCTCACAATACAGTTTTCTACTAGTTTTATTTTGTTTTGAACGGAAACCTGACGTAAATTCAACATGTATATCGGATAACGCGAATACTTATATATGACGATGCTATTTAATTAGTGATGCTAACCTGATTATCAGCATCGACTTATACAATGTAAAAATATCCTTTGGAGCAAGCGCCGTGTCAATAGCCAATATAAATTTTACATACGGGCACTTTTCCACCAGCTTCCATATTGCGTTGTAAAGATAGAGAGACACGAATCACTCTTTCACCTGTTAGTTTTGTGTAATTCACCGTTTTGCTTAAAGTTTTTATACAACATTGAATGACAGAACCTAAAGATTCACCTGTCAAGTACTGGCAATTCCACCTTAATCAACCGATATAAACAAACTTCACCAGAATTTTTAAATTACTCGTACAAACTTGGAATCAGTCATTTCATTACAATGCAGCTCTCAGGACTTTCGGTCCTTTGATTTATGAATTTCATTGAATAATTGAGCAATAAAATAAGATAATGATTCAAGACCAAAACAGTAGGAAACTATGAAATTATGAATGAAATTGGTTTCTCTTTACTTAAAAAAAAAAAATGCACAGGTGGCAGGGAATTTATTTTTTACAAATTTTACAAATATTGTTATGTTCTGCCTTTGGTCTTCTCTGGTATATATTGCCTGAGCTGTCTGACCTTTAAGACTATAAATGTTTGTGTGTGTGATTGGAAGTGTAAGTGTTTGACTTCAAAATATAATGTGTTAATAAATAAAATTTTTAATATCTTTTGCTATAAAATAATTTCTGGAACTATAATATAAAACCTGGTTGAGTAAATCTGTCTACTAGCAACTTTTAAAAAAAACTAACAAGTTGTGTAGTGCAAATCAGAGTTTTTATTTCCAACAAGCCAATATTGCAAAATTGCAAATAGCAGCAAATGTGAGAAAACATAGATTATTACAGAGGAATTTCCACAGAAAGCACAGGGATTTGTCTGCTTGTCCGTAACACTTTCAAGGCCACGCTTGAGCAAGTGACACATGTTCCATAGAACACTAGTTTATTTACATATTATCATAAACAAGTGAGGACCTTATATTCATGTTAGTGTGATTTTTTTTGTGAATGGAATTTAAAACAAAAGTTTCAATCTGAATTTTACGAGCATATAGGGGTAATAAATTTTGCGATTTTACTATTCTGAAAGAAATTTTGCATTTTGTTATCACACCTGAGCACTTTGTGCTCAAGTGAGCTTTTTTGATCACCCTTCATTCGGCGTCCGGCGTCATGTGTCGTCAGTAATTCGCTATAAACAAAGTCTCCTCTGAAACCACTCGACAAAATTTGATTAGATTAGACTTGATCAATGCAGAACTCTGGTTGCCATGGCAACAGAAAGAAAAAAAATATGAAAATTTTAAAATCATCTCTAAAACTTTTTACAGGTTTTAAAATATTTTGGTAAAGATATTCCTTGTTTGACCCATTACCAAATTTGCTAAAATTATTTGGATCTGCCAAAAAACATGGCCGCCAGGGGCTTGGCTAATTTGCCTTATATGTATATAGTAAAACCTTTAAACGACATCTCCTCTAATACAGCTGTTTAGATTTTAATCAAATTTAACAGGGATAATCCTTTGGTTAAACTCTACAAAATTGCTTAAATTATTTTGATCTGCTAAAAACATGGGGCATGTCTTATTTCCTTACATGCATATAGTAAAACCTTTAAATGACCTCTACTCTGAAATAGCAGCACTGAATTTGTCCAAAATTGACAGGTACGATCCCTTGATATATTTCATGATTTATTACTGGTTATTCTGTAATCCTGTTCTCAGGTGAGAGATCTAGGGCCATTATGGCCCTCTTAATTGGGCAAGTATTTATTCAGATCACTGTGATGATTAATCTAAAGCAAGAATCTATCACTCTGAATTATGTGATAAATTAAACAGTTGCTTGGGTCTTGTAATTCCTATTATTAAAATGGTTTTAGTATGAAGCCCTCATTTCAGGAAAAAAAAGACAAAATAAAACCAAAAAAACTGCTATCTCTAACATTAAATATTTTGATAATTGCAGAGACTGGCTCATTTATTTGTAGTATTAATTAAGTTAAATGGCAATATTTTCAGTATTGATGGGACTCACTCAAGTGGATGTGGGAGAATGATAAATGATTCCCGAAAGCCAAACTGTAAGGTGGTGGTAGAGGAAAAAAATGATGGCAAAGTAAAACTAGCTGTGTATGCCATACAGACCATCAAAAAGGGCTCTGAATTACGATTTGACTACAATGACAGGACAGTGTTTTGGCGAAGGGTAAGCTCAGGATTTTTTTAATTATGAAGTTATTTGTGACCATTAACATAATATAATCATTGACCTGATCCTGTCTTTGTCTGCACATATACCTAAATAAATTTATGCACTTCAACCCCGCTATAGCGCTGTATTTGGGGTCCATGGAAGGAACATTTGTTAAAGACAAAAAGCATTCCCAGCCACTCATTTTACCTATATATAGGCAAAGTATACCAGCCATTTTACATTTAAGTGGATTTTACATGCATTTTAATTTTAATGAACATTAAAAGTTATTCTTAATCAATCTTATTGGTATGAAATTTTAACTAATGATTTTTGTGTCGCCTGCATAGCATGGCAGACACATAGGGATCACTTTGTCCGTCGTCCTCGTCCTCGCCGTTGGCGTCACACTTTCTTGTCTGGAGCATAACTCAAAAAGTATTTGAGGTATCAACTTGAAACTTAAAACATGGATAGATCACATTGGGGTGGAGTGCAATGCTCAAGAATGATAACTCTGACTTTCATATTTTCTGAGTTATTGCCCTTTGTTGATTATGAGATTTTATTTTTGTCCGGAGCATAACTCAAAAGGTATTTGAGGTATTGGTTTGAAACTTAAAAGGTGGAAAGATCTCATGGAGTTGGAGTGCAGTGCTGAAGAATAATAACTGTTACTTATATATTTTCTGAGTTTTTCCCTTCGTTTATTTTCAAACTCAATTTTTGTTCACACTTGAAAATATAACATGAAAATATTTTGAGGTATCAACTTGAAACTCAATGAGGCAGAGTGCAGTGCACAAGATTTAAAACTCTGACTTTCACATTTTGAGAGTTATTCCCCTTTGTTATTTTTTACACTTGCCTGTCTGGTAGACACTTGCCTGGTCTGGTCTGGTACTTAATATTACAGTTTGGCTTACTACAAACTTGCCAATATACCAAATTATACATTATGATGTGTAGAAGTACAGTGCACAAGAACCATAATCTTCATTTTCTTGTATTTGTTGTCATGATTTTTATAATTTGGTTCTATTTTGTACCTCACAAAATAGATTACGGTTCATTAATAATATTTATATTTAGTTTTAGTACATAATAATGCACTTATCATAGCATTATAAAGGATAAAAAAAAATGTAAACTGATAAACGTATCACAGTTATCTTATACCATTTGAATTTATTTTATAAATTAGCTTTTTTTTAATTAAAATATAAAACACAGTAACAATAACCTAGAATACAAAAATAATTATATAGTTTTCTCTACAATAGGGAGTAATATTTAAACATGTATACAGTTTGACAGCTTATCCAATATGATGTAATATCGTATACTCATCCAAATATTGCCCCTTAAGTTTAAAATAACCTATGGTTGATTTTAATTTTAATATACTAATAATTTCTTCATGAAACACGCTTAAATGCAGGAGACACAAGTGTTCCGAGGAACACCCATCTAGTGTTCTTTATAATTTGTAATTCCAACAGAGTATTATTTTCGTATTTTGTTTTCCATAATATTTACAAAAACAGTTAAAAAAAATTTTTAACCCATACAAAACAAAACAATAGTTTTGAGTTTAAAGCTCTCCTGATAATTCGTGCTCAAGTGAGCTTTTGTGATTGCACTTCGGCTGGCGTCGTGCGTTGTCCGTTGTGCATCACAACAATTAGATTAAAACACATCTCTGATACCACTTGACAGAATTTCATTAACTTGGCAGAAATGATCCATTGGTGAACTTTCACAAAAGTTGCTAAAATAAACATGTTCCATGCAGAACTCTGGTTGCCTTGGCAATGGGAAGAAAAAAATAAAAAACCTTAAAAATCATCTCCAAATCTACCAGTCAGATTTTGAAATATTTTGGTAAATTAAAAATAGATCTAATAAATCTAAAGATACAAAAAAGAAAAAAAATATGAACATGTTTTAGAATGTGAGGCATTTGAAATCTACACTTTATGTTATGTAAGGGGAGATAATTTAATAAAATGCTATTTTCAAAAGACTACTGCAGTTAAATGATAACAGTCATGATGTTTCTAAAACTTGTGTTTGTCCCCAGAGTTCAACATCAACTGGTTAACAGATGCACATGTGTAAAGGATATAAACCTTTTTTTTTATGAGCCAAAAAGCTGTTTAACAAAGGGCGATTATCAATCATTATTCTCCTGTATAAAATGAAAATCATTCCAACAACTTACCTTGTCAAGAACCTGCCAATGCATGCAGAAATAAGTGAAACACTGCAATATATTTGATTAATGTACAATCTTCACTGAACGTAACTTGCTAAACTTTTTCCCTCAGTATATGTTGTGAAATCTTTAAACGATATCTACTCAAACAGTTGCACAGAATTTGATTAAATTTGGCAGGAATGATCCTTGGGTGACCTTCTACCAAAGTTGCTAAAATTATTTGGAACTGCCAAAAACATGGCTGCTAGGGGCTAATTTTCGGAATGCCTGCAAGAATAGCATTGTGGCATGGTTGAAATGTATGAAGTTACATTACTATTTGTTATCAAATGACCATGATCATGATAAGCATGTACTTTAACAAATTTTCAGTTTCATAGCACATTATATCAACATGATATTATTAAACAGAGTTCATGAGGACTATTTCATTTCTGCTAAACAATACTTGAATTTAAGTAGCACCAACATGTTTCAGTTTTTACATTTGACCTTTTTCTGCAATGATGGAATTAACAGAATTTCTGCTTCAGACACAATGGAGGAGATTATTCTCTCTCTAGATTGAGCCTTGTTTGATTAAGTGTGCATGTGTTGTTGGCCAAAATCTTTTAATTCATGGTCAAAAGATTTGTCTGCATATAATCTCTAAAGAGTCATATGGGGTCGAAATGTAGGTTGCCATCTTTAAAATCTTGGGTGGAGCACCCTGTCTTTAAACAGCTGTTATTCATTGGAAGCATTTCACTCAAGATTTTATCCAAAATATGTAAGCTGATACCAGTTAATAGGCAAAAATCATGTACCAGATCATCCATTGCTTAGGGCATCCTTGTCAACAGACATATCTCTGGTTTGTCCTAAAAAATTAATTGGTGTTGTCTGTTTGTCTCTAACTTTTTTTCTGTCATGTTCCGTAGAACACTGTATAATTATGCTTATAAATATATTTCCTTCTAGAGAAATGCTTCAAGAAAGAATATATATACAGTTGGAGGTAACAAAAAATGTTGCAGTTTGAGTTAATTTGTTTGATTACAGTCTTTGGCATAACCCAGTTGCCCCTTGCTCAGGGCAAGTAATCTCTGGTTTAAGCAAGATATATTTTTGCAGCATTACAGATAAGTTTTTCCTTTAAATTGGATGTTACCCCATGCTTTCAAAATAATTTGAGCATTAAGCATACACTATTGTGTATTTTTCATCCATCACCCCATAATATCAGTTTTGATTGAATATTTGACATTCATTCCTCTACCAATATAATATAAACCAAAGCTACAAATAAGCATTTTCATGTAATGGGTATTTACTCTCTGATTTTTATACAAATTGGGTATTTGTGCAAATTCAATTAGGTTTTAGACAAAAAGTAAATTGGGTATTCTGTATATTTTGTTTACAACTGATAACATTTTAAATGTTTGATTAATCAGAAAATATTTTGCAGTACCCTGTTATGTAACAACCTATTGCTTTTTTTGCAAAAGTTCATCGGTTAAATACTCAAATACCCTGCTTATCTGTTACTCTGTTTATGGGTTACTTTCATGAGAAAGCTTATTATACCACCAGATACAATGTAAAGGGGGGTTATATAGGGGTAACATCTATCAGTTGGTCTGTTTGGAGACAATATTTGTCCACGTTATTTCTTTGCTACCTTTGTTTGTATTTTGATTTATCAATAAAATACTAAGCATGTCATGATTCAGGCCACATTGATTTTTGGATGGAGTTTTCATTGAAATATTCTGTCCTTTCAATTGATGATGTCTGGGCGGGCGACCGTTTTTTTAGCTCACCTGAGCACTATGTGCTCATGTGTGCTTTTGTGATCACCCTTTGGATGGCATTGTGCGTTGTCTGTCGTCAACAATTTGCTTTAAAGAACATCTCTTAAACCATTGGACAGAATATTTGATTAAATTTGACAGGAATGATCCTTTGGTGAATTTTCACAAAAGTTGCTATATTTAACTTTTTATGAAGAGCTCTGGTTGCCATGGCAATGGAAAGAAAAGAACTTGAAAATTGTCTTCTCCAAAACTACTGTCCAGATTTTGAAATATTTTTGGTACAGTTGTTCCTTGGGTGACACTCTACAAAAGTTGCTAAAATGATTTGGATCTGCCCAAAAATATTGCTGCCAGATGCAGGGCTAATTTGCCTTGTATGCATTTTGTGAAATAGTTAAACAACATCTCTGAAACAGAAGCACAAAAAAGATCAAATTATGCTAGGATTATCCTTGGGTCAAGTTCTTCCAAAGTCACAAAAATTATTGTGATATGCCAAAATACATGGCTGCCAGGAGTGGGGCTAATTTGCTTTATATGTATATAGTAGAATCTTTAAAGCACATTTCCTGAAATAACTGCACAGAATTTATCAAATTTGGCAGGGATGATCCTTGGGTAAAGCCCTACTTAGGTTGCTAAAATTATTTTGATCTGCCAAAAACATGGCTGCCAGGGTTGGGGCTAATTTTCTTTAATGTATATAGTGGAATCTTTAAAGCACAACTCCACTGAAATAGCTGCTCAGAATTTAATCATGTTTGGCTTGGATGATCAATGGGTGGATCACTACTTAAGTTGATTTTTGCTCTCTTGAGCACATGTTCATGGTGAGCTTTTGTGATCTTCCGTTGTTTTAATTCAAACGACTTTGCCTCCTACACTTCTGGGCAGATTTCAATTAAACATTTCACAAATGACTCCTGGGTGAACCTCATTAAAGTTTCTTCACAGAAGGTAAAAAAAAGACAATCTTCTTCTCTGAAACCATATGGCCTGGAGCTTTGATACTTGGCATGTAGCATCCCCTTAAGGTCCTCTACCAAGTTTGTTCAAATCATGGCCTTGGGGTGAAAATTGGCCCCGCCTGGGAGTCACTTTCTCTAACATAGACTAATAAATGAATAAATCTGGAATTGTCTTGTGGATCTCTACCAAGTTTTTCAAATCATGGCCCTCAGGTCAAAATTGGCCCCCGCCCCGGGGTCACATTCTGCAACAAAGGCTAATAAAGGATTAAATCTAGAAAAATCTTCTTTGAAACCATATGGCCTGGAGCTTAGGTATTTTGCATGTAGCTTTGTCTAGTGGATCTCTACCAAGTTTGTTCAAATCATGGTCTTGGGGTCAAATTTGGCCTCGTCTTGTGGGTCACTTTCTGTAACATTTGCTTATACAGGAATAAATCTAGAAAAATCTTCTTCTCCTTTTTGTCCAGAGCATAACTCAAAAAGTATTAATTTGAGGTAAAAACTTGAAATCTCATGTAAGGATAGACCTCATTGATGAGGAGTGCAGTGCACAAGAATGATAACTTTACCCCTCATTAGTTTTGAGTTATTTTCTTTTGATATTTCGAGGCTACATTTTTGTCTAAATCATAAATTAAAAATTATTTGATATATCAGCTTGAAACTTCAAGGTTGATATATCTCACTGAGGAGGAGTGCAGTGTACAAGAATCATAACCCTACTCTATTCCTCATAATTTTTTGGTCATTGCCCTTTGTTATTTTTTTTAAGTTAG
This sequence comes from Solen grandis, assembly GCA_021229015.1. Lineage (NCBI taxonomy): Eukaryota > Metazoa > Mollusca > Bivalvia > Adapedonta > Solenidae > Solen > Solen grandis. The sequence goes on from JAIFHC010000510.1 coordinate 34,207, forward strand.
GGGTCACAATGACTTTAATTTTTTACCTGTGAAGGGAAATGTGTAGGTCTTCACACCTATTATAACTTCATTTATCGGTCATTACCTAAAAAAAAAAAAAGAAAAAATATTCTAATTCTCCAATGCATCATCTGATGAGCAAACATTCAGTTGGGGATATAGCAATATTTGCACAATAGGACTTAGATTTAAATATTTGAACAGATTAAAAACAAAATGAAATTGTTAACCTTTTATTGTACAAAAATATATTACACATGCTTTTGTCTGTTTACAGATCTGTCCTTGCAGAACATCCAGAATGTAGGAGAAGCTGGGGCTGGCCACAACATGAGCCAAGGAGAATTCCAAGTTTGTCATGGAATGAGCAGAATAGAAGTCCAATATAGTCATGGCATTAGTCTAGGAGAAGTTCAAACTGGTAACAGCATGAACCAAGAAGAACTTAAAGTTGGATATAGCATGACCAAAGGAAAAGTCTTAGCTGGTCATGACACTTGCAGAAGAAAAGTCAAAGCTAGTCCAAGCATGACACACGGAAAAGTCACAGCTAAGCACAGCACAAGCCATCAAGAAGTCAAAGCTATTCACAGCATGAGCCGTGGAGGAGTCCAAGTTGGTCATAGAATTAGCAGTGGGAAGTGGAATATAGTCATGGTATTAGTCTAGGAGAAGTTGAAGCTGGTCACAGCATGAACCAAGAAGAACTTAAAGCTGGTCATGGAACATGCCAAGGAGAAGTCACAGATATGCACAGCATTACTCATGGAGAAGTCACAGCTAAACACAGCACAAACCGACGAAAAGTCAAAGCTAGTCACAGCTTGAGCCTCGAAGTAGAATCTGGTTATGGCATAAGCTCTGGAGAGGGCCAAGTTAGCATGGAGCAAGAAGTTAAAGATGATGACAGTATGAGCTGTGGAAAGCACAAAGATATTTTGACCATAAACCCTAAAGTCTTAGCTGGTCATGACATGTGCTTAGGACAAATTTGTCATAGATTCAGCATTGGAGAAGAAAGTTGTGGGATTAAACTGGGAGAAGGCAAGGCAAAAAAAAAAAATTCGAATGTGCAGTGGAGAAGTCAAAGATAGTCACAACAAGAACCTAGGAGAAGTCCAAGTTAGTCATAGCATAAAACCAGATGTCCAAACTGGTCAGAACATGAGCCTAGAAGAAGTTTTTCATGGAATAAGCACTGGAGAAGTTGAAGATAGTCATGGCATTAGTCTAGGAGAGGTTGAAGCTGGTCACAGCATGAAACAAGAAAAACTCAAAGCTGGACATAGCATGACCAAAGGAATAGTCACAGCTGGTCATAACACTTGCCAAGGAGGAGTCACAGCTATGCACAGTATGAGCCAACGAGAAGTCACAGCTTATCACAGCACAAGCAAACGAAAAGTCAAAGCTATTCTTCACATGAGCCCTGGAGAATTCAGAGCCAGTCATGGCATGAGCTGCGGAGATGGTAAAGTTAGTCAAAGCATAAACTGTGATGTCAGTTTTGGTTATGGCATGAGCCTAGGAAGAGTTTATCATAGGATAGGCAGTCAAAAAGTCAAAGAGTGTCATGGGATGAGATTAGGAGAAGTTGATGAGAGTCTTAGCATGAAAGGAGAAGTACAAGATAGTCAGGGCCAGGGTTCAGGAGAAGTCAAAGTTGATAATGAGATGAGCAATGGTGAAGTCAAAATAGTTGGGTTGTAGAATATAGTCATGGCATTAGCCTTGAAGAAACTGAAGATGATCACAGCGCGAGTCTAGTAGAAGGAAAAGATAGTCACAGTAAGAACCTAGCTATTGTAGCTTGTCATGGAATGAGCAGAGGTGATGTAGAATATAGTCATGGCATTAGCCTTGGAGAAACTGAAGATGATCACAGCACAAGTCTAGTAGAAGGCAAAGATAGTCATAGTAAAGACCTAGGAAAAATCCAAGTTTGTTATGAAGTGAGAAGTGGTGATGTAGAATATAGTTCTGGCAATAGCCTAGGAAAACTGTAGCTGGTAACGACATGGGCCTAGGAGAAGACAAAATAAGCTGTAGCTAGTAACAGCATAAGCCTAGGAGAAGTCACAGCTAAGCACAGCACAAGCCTACAAGAAGTCACCGCAAAGCACAGCACAAGCCGACAAGAAGTCACAGCTAAGCACAGCAAGAGTCGACGAAAAGTCAAAGCTATTCACAGCATTAGCCCAGGAAGATTTGGAGCTAGTCACGGTATGAGCCTAAGGGTTGAACCTGGTTTTGGCAAAAGCTCTCAAGAGAGCCAAGTTAGCATGAAACGTGACGGCATGAGCCTAGAAGAAGTTGAAGCTGGTCATGGCATGAGACCAGTAGAAGTTAATGGCCTGATAGGGAGAAAGACAAAGGGGGCATTTGTTAGTAATTAAAGTTAGTCATAGCATAAAACCACCAAACATGAGCCTAGAAAAAGTTTGTCATGAAATGAGCAGTGAAGAGAAAAAGTCAGCAAGCTGAAAAAATGTAAACACATGCCAAGGAGATGTCACAGCAAAGCACAGCTTGGGCCAACCAGCAGTCACAGCTAAGCCAAACTCAAGCCGAAAATGGGTCAAAGTTTTTCAAAGGTTGAGCCCTGGAGTCCAAGCTAGTCATGGCGTAGGCCTAGGTGAAGTTAAAGTTTGTCATGGAATAAGCAGAGAAAAAAAGTGTGGCCAATTTCTTGGAATGTGCAGTGGAGAAGTCAAAGATAGTCATGGTATTAGTGTAGGAGAGGTTGAAGCTGGTCATGAAATGAGCAGTGGTGATGTAGAATATAGTCACGGCATTAGCCTTGGAGAAACTGAAGATGATCACAGCATGAGTCTAGTAGAAGGAAACAATAGGCACAGTAAGAACCTAGCTATTGAAGCTTGTCATGGAATGAGTAAAGAAGTGGAATTTTGTCATGGAATGAGCAGTGGAGAATTCAAAGATGGTTACAGCTTGAGCTTACTAGGAGTAGAAGCTGAACACAACATGAACCTAGGTGATGTTGAAACTTGTAATGGAATGAGCTTAGAAGTTGAAGCTTGTCATAAATTCAGCAGTGGTGAAGATAAAGATAATGAATCAGATATGTTTGATGATTTTCTAAGTGATGTGTCAGATGTGAATGATCCGGACTTTGTTGATAATGGGAGTTTCTGCAGTGACTCTTCTGAGGAAGAAGAATCATTGCTTAATTATCAAAGAAAATCAATAGATAAGGATGGTTGTCACAAAAGGCAAAGAACCAGAATAAAAAGGAAGCCAGCAAAATGTTTTAATGATATAAACAATGTGTCAGACAGTAATGATTCTGTTGGAAGTTTAATAATTCCTGATATGTCAAAGTTTCTTTCCCAGGGATCTCCTACAACAGTTAATGAACCTGATCTCTGTAATAAGACTGTTGTAACCTCTGCTTCTGGGTCAGTTGATTATTCTGAACATTACAAAAGCAGTTGTGGACTGCAACCAAAACAAACTAAAAAGATTGGATGCAAACAAGTTTATGACAAGACAAATTTCTGTACATTCTGTGGAACTGAAATTAAAAGCAAAATAGCACGCCACCTGCTAAGAGTTCATAAAGATGAAAAAGAAGTTGCAGATATACTTCTCCTCCCAAAAAGATCAAAAGATCGAATGTTTCAACTTGAAATGTTAGCAAATGAAGGAAATTTCAAGCACAATGTCAGTGTATTAAGAGAAAACAGGGGCTTTATTGTTGTTGCTCGTCGTGAGCATGGTGCACAACATGACCCCTCTCAATATTTACCATGTGAATTTTGCAAAAAATTCATTCTGAGACGCTCATTATGGGCCCATCATCACAAATGCAGTGCTAAAAAGTACTATAAAGGTATGGAGGGAACAGTTGAAAGTGATGTGGGCAATAATGCTGCTCGCAGGGGAAGTAATCTGTTAAACAGTGCTTTGATGGCTGATCCCAATCCACATCTCATTACGTTGTTTTCTCGCATGCAAAATGGTCACATTAAAGAGGTTGTATCACAGGATGAATTAATTAAGCGATATGCTGCATTAAGAGTGGAAGCGCTAGGATGTAAAAATGATCAAAAAATCAATGACATTCACAGGGTTTCTCAAGGTGCTAGAACCTTAGCCAGGTTGGTGATAGCGGTTCAAGAGAAGAATCCTAGTCAGCGCATATCTCTCGACAGCCTTGTAAGGGCAGAAAACTTTGATAAGGTTGTGGAAGTGACAAAAGTTATGTCCTTAGGAAAATCAGATTCTGCCTCTTCATTTGGAAGGTTAATTGGAAATCTCTTAGGACATGTTGTGCAAATTAAAATTGGATCAGCTTTAAGATCTAACAACTCCAGTGCTTGTAAAGAAGGTAAACAATTTCAAAAGTTGTTTGAAGCGGAGTGGAACTACAGGGTGAATGCGGTTTGCACTAAGCGGATGAACTCAATTAAACGGCAAAAAGTTCAAACTATTCCATTGACTGAAGATCTCCAAAGGTTACGGACATACACAATTGATAAAATGGCAGAGATGTCTACATCTCTCAAGCAAACTAAAAATCCTGATGTTTGGACACAGCTGGCTAAGCTTACCATGTGCCGCCTGATCATGTTCAACAAAAGGAGAAGAGCAGAAGTAAAGGACCTCAAAGTAGCAGATTACCTGTCTAGACCAGACTGGAAAGACAACCAAAATGGAGAATTTGATATGGCATTGTCAGCTTCAATTCGTATGTTGGCAAATAGGTAACATTTCTAATGTTATGATTATTAAGGTCATTAAGAAGAGGTTTTGTTATTCCTACTACTACTACTTAAGTAAAGGAAACATTTCTGCCAAGTATTCATTTCATTTAAATTTATAATTAGTTTGATTAAAAAAAAAGTAACCATATTTAAAATATGAGAGGGGCTACCAAGGCCTAGAGGTTACAGTAGTGGATTTCAATTCTTTTGGCCCTCACCACTGTAGGTTCGAAACCCTGGTCAGGATTTTAAGATTTTTTATGTGAGGAAGCCTTCCTGCTGGTTTGTGATGGTTGTTGGTTCTTTCTGGGTTCTTCAGTGTACCCATTGTCTTCTCCACCTGTAATTAGCTGGATGTTGCAGACATTATTTGATTGAAATACTGTTGCATCATTGGTAACTCAAACACATATACAATAATTATAAGAATTCTGAAAAGAGCTTTCATGATAAAACAAACAATTAAACATACACATTTTTTGTCACAGAACAAAAAAGTGTTTTACTATCAAAATATTCTTCTATTCCTTGTGACCTTAAAGGCATTTTGCAGGACGAAAAACAATTTTAATTTATTTTATGGACTAAGTTTGTGCGTGTGTGTTTTAAAATTTAATGAAGTTTAGAATATAGTCATAATATGATAATTGGGTCCAGCAAAAAATAAAAAATAAAAAAAAAAAAATAGCAGGTGCTTGTGATGTCATCATTTATTTTCAATTTGCTGACATTCAAGATGGATGCCTCTCTTGCAACTGTTATTTGTCTGGCATTACTTTTATTACTGACATTATTAGTTCTTCTTCAACTTTTTGTTTTATATAGATTGGTAGAACATTACTTAAGAATATGGGATAGGTTCTATGGTCACCACTGGCTATTTGGGCAGTAATAGGTAGGCACCTTAATTTTTTTTTTGAAAATTTGATGGCTTCCTTGGCCGTCTGTCTATCTGGGTGCCGTTGTAAATATGTTTTAAGAGACTTAATTTAATTATACAAGTATGTGAGTGTTAGATAAAAAAAACCTGCATTTATCTTGGTCTAGGCAAAGGCTGTGTAAACACCCATAATTAATAATTAGTAATTGTTGGGTCAGTGTTATAAAAGGGCATTTAGTCTTTTTTTCTATGGAATTGTTGGGTCATATATAAACAATTTTAACAGTGTCTGAACAAATACCAAGTCTTTCTCCTCTTTGGCTGTAGTCTGAAATTGGGCCTTCAATAAAGATTACCATCTTTCTCAGTTCTGCTAGGCCACTGTTTTCACCGCAACCAATGAAAACTATCTTGCCTAATTTTGCATTAAGACTTTCTCTCCAGGTTATGTGACTTGTTGACCTATCTTCTTCTGACATTGAGGGTTCCAATTTAATGCTTGGTAAATTTTGTTCTCTTCACAAGTTATGTCCCATCCATCTCAATTTTTTTTCTTTATGGAGGAGTTGATGGGTTTTTGCTTTAGATTTCATTAAAGCTCAATTGTTGAAATTTTGTCTGGCTAGTATATCTTTAGAAATTTGCATATACAACCATAGCCTAACACCTACAGACCCTTCTCTATTTCTGGTTCCTGTGATTTTGAAGGACAGGTAGCTGGAGATGGGAAAACATTCTTGTTTAACTTTTTAGTGATTGCTTTTTTTGATTTTTTTTAAGTTATAATATTGTTTAGAAAAAAATATATTGAGTTATTTTGATATAAATAATTCTTTTTCATACCATTTTTTTTCATACTATTGACAGATGTTGTGTTAGAAAAGATGTTAAGTTTCACTTTTACAATGGCCAAATTTGAAGATTTAATATATAATAGTCCCATTTCTGTATTCTTTGATATGGCATTACTCAGATTAGAGGTGCAACGATACCTTTCGATGCATCGAAAACCGGTTTTATGAGCGCCGATTCGATTCCCGATACCAACTGTAACGATTTCGATTCGATTCCCCAACCAAAAATAAACACGGAAAGAAGTGAGTTTTAGTCTTTCCCTTAGCGCTTTATCACGTTTCATACAATTGGCCAATTAAAACTCCGTCATCCAATCAGTAAGCGCGTAATGTCTTATTTTCGGCAAACAAGTCAAAATGGCTACCAACATCAATGTTGATAAAATTAAACTGAAAAATCCTCCTAAAAATTAAAATCAAAGGTTTGGTATCACTTTGGATTTAGGGAAGGCCTGGACACGGATAAAGCTACTTGCAAAATATGCTTTACGGACGTGTCGTATCCTAAGTCCGGCAGTACGTCTAATTAAATTTTTCGTATGAAACGAAAACACGATGTGGACTTGTTTGGTAAGCATGACATGCTTAGTTCAAGTTCAGCAAAATGTCTGTAACTTACCTGCTGATCAGTTGAAATTGACAGAAGTGTTACTATCTGAGAGTCTGAGAATAGTCATCATGAATTCATAATTTCAAGAACATTTTAATTTTTTTGTATGTTAAGTACTACAATAAGCACAGGGGTCCGTAGTTTTACCCAATACTCCCAAACACTAATTAATAATAGTAACAAGGGGTTTTTCTTCACGACAGCTTGCTCATCACCACAAGTCGCAAAAAACACTGTATCTTTTCTATATTTTGATTTTTCTTCTCAATCTTTCGTCATCTTAATGCTTAAACATTATTCTACACGAAAAACTCAACTTTGTGTCAATAACATTTACCGTTTGGATGCTTCAGAGACTTAAATCTGTAATAACGGTTGAAAATCTGCGCCATTGACAAACGTTCGTACATCCGATACTCAAGACTGACACGGCATTTAGCCTTTTATATCCGTAAATCACAAAAAAACGTTGCATGCACGCGAAAAGAACGTGTTTCTAAACATCACTGACCAATTGACAATCTTCTCAATATCAATGGAACATCCTCAATTCGTTTATTTTTGCTGTTCTGGGATATTCCTCATAGGAGGCTGACATTTTTGCTCAAGTTTTAAAAGCCGTTTGATTGGTCGATCCATTAAAAAAACGTCATGTGACAAAAATGTCATCCTTAAACGAGGAATCTCCCAGAACAGTGAAAATAAACGAATTAAGCGTACTTTGTTGATGTTGAGGAGACTGTCAATTGGTCAGTGATGTTTAGAAACACGTTCTTTTCGCATGCATGCAAAATTTGTTTGTGATTAATGCATATAAATGGCTAAATGCCGGTTCAGTCTCGAGTATCGGATGTACGAACGTTTGTCAATGGCGCAGATTTTCAACCGTTTTTACACATTTAAGTCTGAAGCATCCAAACGGTAAATGTTATCGACACAAAGTTGAGTTTTTCGTGTAGAATAATGTTTTAGCTTTAAGATGACGAAAGATTTAGAAGAAAAATCAAAATATAAAAAAGATACAGTGATTTTTGTGACTGGTGGTGATGAGTAGGCTGTCGTGAAGAAAAACCCCTTGTTACTATTATTAGTGTTTGGTAGTAGCGGGTCAAACTACGGACCCCTATGACAATAAGTAGGCATGTTTGACATTGGGATTGATTATTATTTTTTAGTCAAGTGTAAAACAAAGTGATAAATTCATAATTTCATGAATTTTCTGTATTGTTTATAGATAAAATTTTTTACATATGGGAATTGTAAACAGAATATCTGAATTTCAGTTCTGATAACCCTGTGAAACTGTGTTCATTATTATTTACTTACATATATTGTTAATTTCCTAGTCAGCAGAACGTATCTGTGATAGTCATTTTACTGAGATTAATGATTATTTGCCTGATTAAAATTATTTTCCTAATAGACAATAACTTTTTATTTTCTAAAACACAATTATAAAGTCAAATAAGTTAAGTTTATAGGTTTTCAACCACTAGGTTGAAGGCCACTCACTTTTGGAGCAGACAAGCAGAATTATATACAAAAGATAAATTAGTAATCAGAAATGAATCGAATCGAAAAAAATCGAATCGGAGTGTCTAAAATCGAAATCGAATCGAATCGAACATTGTGTGTATCGTTGCAGCCCTAACTCAGATGCCTCCATTCTAAATTTAATTGTCATGTGACAAAGTTCTCTGTTTAAAGATATTCCGAAAGCCTGTTCAGTAAACACATTGGTAAATATACTTGCTTTCCATGCACTCCTTGTGCAAAAAATGTTGATATCTACTGTAATATTGGATTGACTGAATTTGAGCCTTGAGGCCAATCTAAAGTTATGTCACCAAAATGAAAGCAGATCATTTGTATGTGATATTGTCTGTTTTATTTTACCTTACACATTCACATACAATACAAGTTGATTAATATACTCTAGGCAGTAACCATTAATTTCTAAGGCCGCAGGATACCTGAGCTTCTTGCGTGGACCAAATCTGCCCTTGGCATGATTGTATGACCTAATGACAGATTAAATAGAACTTACTATATGCTGTTCCAGATTATCATTATGAATTATTTTTGAAAGGGAAAAATGGATGGGTCATGATTTGTCAATTTCCACATACCGGTATTGAATATCATACTGTCCACTTGCAAATTGGCTTGTTATGGTGTATTACAACAACATGCGGAAATTTTTGATGATCTTCTGCAAAGTTAAAATATTTTTAAACTATCCTAGTATAAAATTGTGAATCGTGCTTTTAGGAAAGAAAATGCATATCAGATTGAATATAAGTGCATACTTATACAGTTAGATGTATAAAATGAAAATTGATTTTTTGATAACACATTTAAAGTGATTTTGAACAGTATTATAACTTAAATGAAGATTTAATAAGCTGCAGTGTAAGACTAGGTCTTCCTTCATATGGAGATGTTTCCTTTTCTTGACATCATTGGTGCATTTTAAACTGTCTTTTTGTGGTAGAGAAATCACTATTTAGGTTTGTTATAAGAAATGTGTAGGCTTAGCATGTGTTTGTATAATAATTATAATATATTAAGGGAAAAGAATATGTTTTATTAATTGCATGAAAACCCAATAATTTGATGTTCATATATAGTTTATAACAAGAGTATCAATAATTGGAAGACTTGTTGGTTAAACTCATTTAACCAACCTACGCCTTGGGTTATACCAAACATTGAGATGGTAACTGGTTAAATGGTGTAAATTAACTATGCTGTTGTTTGTTTTTTCTACAGAATGGACATGGTGATTTCTGCGGGGAAATCTAGGAAAAATGTTGATGCCTATGTCCTCCTACCCCCAGACTCAAAAAAAGCAATTGACTTGCTCATAGCCACAAGGCATGAAGTTGGTATATCAGCATCAAATCCGTACATTTTCGCTCGTATGAGGTCAGACACCCCGTTTACTGGAAATACAGAGTTAAAAGACTTGGCAAACTCTTGCCCTGGAATAACTTATCCAGAGAGAATTGGGTCCACTCATCTAAGAAAATACATAGCAACTGTTTCACAGGTAAATACTTTGAATATCTTGAAATATTAATTGAAGTAAAATTGATGATTATTATCTTTAACCATTTCAGGACATAAAAAATTAAGCAAAGAAAAATAAAAAAGACATCTTGAATTAGAATACATTTATTTGAAATACACTTAACAGAACTTCAAACGCCTCCAATTAATTTATACAGATATCTTGTGAATGAAATATCTGATACATGCACATTTATTATCAGGTATTATCAGGTTACTGTTCAGATGTGATGAAATGTCACGTAATTCTGTTGGTATATAAGGCTGCAATCAAACAATTTCAAACATAATTTACACAATTTACAAAAGTCTCGAAATTTCCCTTGTAATGATATACATTACACTAACTGTGACAAACGCTCATACATGTCTGCATGTTGTTGTTATTTTGCTGCATATACAGCAGTTATATGTTACTTAAAAATAAAGTCATAAGAGCATATATTAATATTGTTAATCTCAACAATCCCTACAACACATTTAACTGTAACTGAATTTACTGCTCAACTCACAAGGGGGATTTTACTATTAGCTGAAAGTCACCCACCAAAACATGAAAAATACAGCCACTGAACTGACTTTGTGCTTTTATTTTAGCTTCCTTTGTGCTTTTTCTAAGTTAAATTACTACAGGAAGGATTCAGTAACTATCTTCTTGACCTAATTACAGATGTTCATAATTATACTGTTAATATTGTTAAATGTTTTTATAAAGTTTAAGACCATTTTGTTAATTTTCTATGTGCTGTTTCTCATCAACTGATATTTTGAATCCAATATTGGCTGTATGATTGTGGCAAGAAGCTGTGTAGGGGGTATTCATTATCTTAAGTGATAGCCACATTGACATTTGTTTGTTAAAAATGTCACCTGTATTTTATTTTATTAGGATCTTATTTTGACCATCATTACCCTCTTGTTGGATCATATTACAGATTCTGGACATGACAGATAACGAGACTGAGATGTTGGCAACACATCTAGGACATGACCCCAAAACTCACAAAGAAAACTATAGGCTGTGTCACTCAACAAGAGAATTATCCTTGGTATGCTTTTATACATAATTTCTAGACCGTTACATAACCTGCGCATAGATTGGGTCTTTGAATACAATTTCTCATTCAGTCAAAACAAAAGATTGGACTTATGAATTTTAGATAGGTCAATAAGATCATTCCATTTTCAGTAACACAATGCCTTTTATCTGTAAATGAAAAGGACTAAATAATTGTTCAAAGCTTCTCATTAACATGGTTGTTTCTTTTTTTAAGCAAAGCTTACTATTGCCTCTATAAATTTCAAGGTCTCACAGCTTCTACTTCTTGTTGAAAGCGGCAAAGTCAACCAATGGAAAGGCAAGAAATTGTCAGAGATTCCTATTGAAGGTAAAAACAATTGCATAGAATTATTACATGAGGCATTGTAACATAAGTTAAAGTTAAATTGCACCTTACAAAAAGAAAGTATATGAAATTGATTTCGGCTATTGTCTTATATACTTTTTAAAGGTATCAGTTATGTAGCTGTAAGGATTTTTTCGACTTGTTTGTTGTTGCATAAAAAGAAAGAAAAAAAAAAGTGAATTCTCAATGCATGAAAGGATTTTCATATTACTGCTGATTATTTTTTCCATGATCAGAATCTTAATTATATGTCTAAAGAATCACCCACTTTTGTCTGTCAGTGTTCAAGGTCACAATCTTATCTGGTGAACTTGTGTAAAGTCCATAATCATGTACAACTAAATTCTTTTTTTTTTTATCAGACTTACCAGATCTTGAAGAGGATGAAGAAGAGTTGGAAAATGCAAATACAGATGTTCTTTCCATAGAACCAAGTGGCTCCATCTGTGGTAAGTTTTCTTTGTCAAAGGTCAAGGTCACAGTTGTATGTCATAATAAAATTGTTTATACTCAATTCTCAATGCATGAAAGGATTTTTATATTACTGCTGATTATTTTTTCCATGATCAGAATCTAATTATGTGTCTCAATCCATAATTCTAAATTCTTTTTATCAGACATACCAGATCTTCAAGAGGATGAAGAAAAGGTTGTGGAAAATGCAAAAACAGATGTTCTTCCCATAGAACCAAGTGGCTCCATCTGTGGTTTGTTTTCTTTATTCATTGTTTTTAGCTCACCTGAGCACTTTGTGCTCAAGTGAGCTTTTGTGATCTCCCTTTGTCCATCTTCGTGCATAGTGCATCATCCATCGTCAACAATTTGCTTTAAACAATATCTCCTCTTAAACCACTGGGCACTGGGATGTTCAGTGTTGGTAATCACATGATTTAAATGGCTTACTTCTGTACAAAATGGCCAACATACAAGAATCTGGTAGGTATTTTATGGCATTGGTCTTTGCTGCCAGCCGCAAACAACCTAAAACATTGTTAACAGTGTACAATTCTAAATTTCCTATTCACTGATAAAGCTTATTTTGCTTTCCCTCCCCTGGTTTTCTAAGAGACCCCTGTAAAAAATCAAAGTGAGAGAATTGGACAGGAAAAAATTGCGGTTCTTCGACCGAACATTTCCACATTTTGTTTAATTTCTTCTTTAATAATGAAAATTTTTTTTTTTTCCTTAAATTTTCCAAATTTAATTTTTAGCTTTATCAATTGAAAAGAAGAATATTTCAATTGATTCAGCCGAGGCTATATCTGCCAGCAGTAATTTTTCTTTTTTTATTGCGACTGTTGTAAACTATTTTATATAACATATGTCTGGCTTCTTTGAGAATTGAAACTTGATTTGAGAAATTTGGAATTTCTGTTTACATTTTATAAAACAAAAAGATTGGAAAAAAGAATTATTGCCTGCTTATAAAGATTAAATTGAACGATTTCCAAATCTAGAAGAGATGTACACAATTAACAGATGCTGTTTACCGATATCTCTTGGCATAAAATGCAGGTGATGGCTTCCTTAATGGGTTAAACATTTTTTTTTTCTGTGGGAAAGCTTATATTGCAAACCATGGGGTTTCAATTGCAATAATTTTTATATTTCTATGACATCAAACAATGTCATGTATTAAGTCAGGTTAAAAGTTTGTACTCGTCTACAGTCATCACTTCTGGACCAGTTTTCATTAAAAATGCACAGATTGTGTATGTTAACTTTTAGTTGTGCATCGATTTTGAATATTGCTGATATATTTTCCTTTTACTTCATAAATGAAGTATATTAATTTTCATTCACTTCTTTAAAACTTATTGTTATATGCCCATTTTAAGATGGGGCGTATTATGTGAACACTCAAGGCTGGTGGGCCGGCGGGCAGAAGGGTGGGCGTGGAACAATTGTTGTCCTGGCTCTAACTTCAATGCATTATTGCTTGAATGACTTAGAAGTTTTGGCTCTTGACGTACACAAAATACTTGAAATTGTGATAGTCGGGGCTTGAACTTCATACCATTTGCTAAATCCTTTTCAGTGTTCACCCTGGGACTCGAATGTGATGGGGGAGTTTTATCTATATTTCCATTAACGAACCTGTGTACAAGATTTTTTCTTCTTTACCTATACTAAAAATCCCCAATGTCAATGAAAATTAAGGGGGGATTTATTAAATGAAGTGGGGGATCCCCCACATCCCCCACCCCAGGATGAACACTGCCTTTTAAAACTTTCCACACATGTGCATGGCCATAATATCTTGGATGAGTTCAAAATCCAGCATTATCTCATGAATGACTTAGACGTTATGGCCCTTGACGTACACAAATTACTTGAAATTGTGATTGTCAGGTGCTAACTTCAAAACCATTTGCTAAATCCTTTTCAAACTTTCCACACATGTGCATTGCCATAATACCCTGGATAAGTTCGATGTTCAGCATAATTGCGTGAATGACTTAGAGGTTATGGCCCTTGATGTAAATGGAATGGAATGTGAATAGTTGTAAAATATTGGCTAAGTTCAATACCTAGCAAAATCAGGCAGTTTGGACACTTGAAAAAGTCGAGAGACATTTTCCTTCAAATTAAAGGGAATGTTTCAACATTTTTTTTAAATAATTAACATTCATTAACTAATGGGATTTAGGAAACAATAGCTTGTTTCTCTGAGCTATTTCTGAGAGTCCCCACATTTTTTTTGTGGCAGTCTTGACCCTTGTTAACCTTTAATTGTGCATCCATTTTGAATATTGCTAATATATTTTTTTTTTTTTTTTTTTTACATCATAATTAAGATATATATTTTTATTACCTTCTTAAAACCTCATTTTGCAATTAGAGATATACTGAATGTAGTTTAACAAGAATACAAGTAGGAGTTTAAAAAATTCCATCTGAAAGTCAGTGCTAAAGAAAAGAGACACATAGCTATAGCACACTCATTTTCACATTTTTTATATCATACCATCATCATTATCATCATCAGCAGCAGCAGCAGCATCAAACTCTAGAGGTGTCGATTTTTGTACACAGATGAAAAAGTAAAGACAATTTGTAATAAATTGCAACCTATTTCATTATAGTTAAGGTCCCTCTCATATCAACTAGCTGTCTTTTTGTCCATTTTCAGTAATCAGTACCACACTTTTCCTCATATACACTTATTTTGACATCCTGTATGTGGGGGGAAAAAAAATGGTTTAGTCAATTGAATTTTTAATTTTTTTTAATTCTTGTTTGTTTAAAAACTCTAAATCAGTGGTAGCAATGATACTCAGGTGAGCGATTCAGGGACATTATGGCCCTCTTGTTTTTGTTGTTGATATTGAACACAGTAATCTATAAACAGAAAAAAAGATCTAATTCTGTAGGTGGGAAGATTTTAATGGAATAGCCCTAAATACAAATAATACATACAGTCAAGCCTTTTTAGTGACCACATGTATTCACCAGCCTTTTCACTTCCAATACAAATATTTTCAGTGTAATCCAATCTGCATTAAGCAACCACTGCTTTAAGAGACCAGTTTCCCTGCTTCCCACAAGTGGTCTTACAATACAGGCATGATTGTATTTAGTCAGGACTACAGAAAATTTCAATTCACTAAAAAGTGTTTTGTTTTTTTACAAGATTTTTTTTTTTTTTTTACACTGTTGCTTAAAAAAAAGGGGGGGGTATAAGGATTATAAAATGTTTTTAATTAGGAAACCATTTACCGAATTATAGGTGTAATATGCCATAGAAATTTTCATTCAAACATTATATTTTGAGACCAAATTTCAATAAAATTCAATATATTTCTTTTTCTAATGAGGAAATAAAAAGAGCCGAGGAAAATAGAATGTTATTTTGGCAAAAATGTTGGCTAGGGGTTAGGGTAAAGGCCCTAAACATCACCAATATTATATTACTGATGACAGTTTTGTACCTTATTTACCAGATTAAAAAAAAAATCTGGTTATTAGATTAACAAAAGTCATCTTGGCACGCTACATGTGGGCGTCACTGTCATTTCCAGATAATAACTTTAATGAGGAAAGAGATATCAGTACCAAAATTGGTCATTAGGAAGGTTGGAATTGTTTTCTGGGTAGGTGAGGTCCAGATCAAGGTCACTGTTGCTTATCACCAACAATTGACTATAAATTACATTTTTGAAAATTTAAGCTGGTAGAACTCACCCATGGTAGGCACAATAATTTTATTACAATTTGCTGTAAGTTACGTCTTCTCTGAAACAC
>JAIFHC010000511.1:0-50000 GCA_021229015.1 Solen grandis
GAGAATGTCCAATCCAGAGCTGCCAGCCGACAGGGGTCACGCCCAGGGTCAAGGTCAAACAGCAGGATGAGTTCAAGGGCAGCATCACGACTGGAAAAGTAAGTAGTCTTACATTGTTTACATTTTGAATGAACCAGTTCAAAGTCTTGATATCTTTATTATAATAATCTTAAACAATTTGACTCAACAGCAGAAAGAAAGTTATAATGACACAAAAAGGGGCCGCTGTGGCTGAGTGGTTACAGTCATGGACTACAAATCTCTCAGCCCCTCACCGCTGTGGGTTCGAATCCCGGTAGGGACTTCGGATTTTTCATGTTAGGAAGCCTACAAGCTGGCTTGGGGTAGGTCGGTGGCTCTACCCAGATACCACTGTGTACTCGGGGTATTCCTCCACCTGTAATTAGCTGGACGTCGCTGTATTGATTGAAATACTATCGCAGCGACTGTAAACCCCAATGCAACAACATAATGACACAAAAGGATTACATTGATTTTGTTATATGCCATTTGATTTATGAAATGTTGAATCCAAATGTAAATGGTAATGGTTACACATAATACACTGAGTCATAAAATGTTTTATTAAAATAGTAAAACCTCAATAATAAGTACAAATTTGTGCTGTGGTCAATTATTGTCAATATGTTTTATTACCAAAAGTCTCAAATACTAAGATCAGTTATTTTCTGGTAGAAAAGTATATAGACTACTGTATATAAGATAGGTACAAAAGAACTTATATGCAAAAGAACTTTTCCAACCTCGGAAGCTTCTTGTGTTTTTTATGCTCACCGAAGGTGACGCATATAGTCGCCGCTTCGTCCGTCCGTCCGTCCGTTCGTCCGTCTCACTTTCCTTGTCCGGACTATTTCTCAGGAACTAATGGCTTGAATTCAACAAAACTTTATGGGAAGCTTTATTACCAAGAGGAGATGCGCATATCCTCAGCATGACCCGATTCCTAAATTTTTCAAGGAGTTAAGGCCCCTTGACTTTTCGGCCTATAGTACATATTGCATGATTCTTGTCCGGGCTATTTCTCAGGAACTAATGGCTTGAATTCAACGAAACTTTATGGGAAGCTTTATTACCAAGAGGAGATGCGCATATCGTCAGCATGACCCGATTCCTAAATTTTTCAAGGAGTTAAGGCCCCTTGACTTTTCGGCCTATAGTACATATTGCATGATTCTTGTCCGGGCTATTTCTCAGGAACTAATGGCTTGAATTCAACGAAACTTTAGGGGAAGCTTTATTACCAAGAGGAGATGCGCATATCGTCAGCATGACCCGATTCCTAAATTTTTCAAGGAGTTAAGGCCCCTTGACTTTTCGGCCTATAGTACATATTGCATGATTCTTGTCCGGGCTATTTCTCAGGAACTAATGGCTTGAATTCAAGAAACTTTATGGGAAGCTTTATCACCAAGAGTAGATACGCATATCCTCGCATGACCTGGTTCCTAAATTTTTCAAAGAGTTATGGCCCCTTGACTTTTCGGCCTATAGTACATATTGCATGATTCTTGTCCGGGCTATTTCTCAGGAACTAATGGCTTGAATTCAACGAAACTTTATGGGAAGCTTTATTACCAAGAGGAGATGTGCATATCCTCAGCATGACCCGGTTCCTAAATTTTTCAAAGAGTTATGGCCCATTGACTTTTCGGCCTATAGTACATATTGCATGATTCTTGTCCAGGCTATTTCTCAGGAACTAATGGCTTGAATTCAACAAAACTTTATGGGAAGCTTTATCACCAAGAGTAGATACGCATATCATTGACGTGACCTGGTTCCTCAATTTTTAAGAGAGTTATGGCCCCTACTACCATGTTGTTGACTGATATTCATGTCATTTGCCTAATTTAACAGGAGATATCATTTAAACAAAACCCCACAAAATTCAATATGCTAGTAATGTCAATCATAATCATGTCAGCT
The DNA here is from genome assembly GCA_021229015.1 of Solen grandis. Taxonomy (NCBI): domain Eukaryota; kingdom Metazoa; phylum Mollusca; class Bivalvia; order Adapedonta; family Solenidae; genus Solen; species Solen grandis. The sequence continues at coordinate 1,948 of JAIFHC010000511.1, forward strand.
AATTGTTGTTTAGGCCATTAAACACTATTTCAAATATCCAGTCATATGTCAAGAGTGTTGGTTTAACCTCTTTGATATGAGCACACATTGAAATGTATGACTTAATTTTCAGTAGTATAAAAACTTAAAAAAAATCAATGAAAGATCTGATGAGTAACACGTATTATCATATTGAATAGTAAACTGTTACTAAGTCTCCAAATTAGAGTTGGTAAAACATCTCATCTGATGAGGAGAATAGATATGATTTAGGAATGGGGATTTCAACAGCTTTGAGCTGAAAGGTCCTAAGTAAAATTTTGGGGGTGGGGCCTGACCCCTGTGTGATCTTGGGGGACACCAAAGTATTTACCATTTTATCTTCAGTCTCATCAAAAGAAACAAAAATATATAACATGGTTTACTGTTTAGAGAGTTAAGAGCTTTTTTTTACCTTTTTTTATGCTCACTGAAGGTGACGCATATAGTCGCCGCTTTGTCTGTTCGTTCGTTCGTTCGTCCGTCACACTTTCCTTGTCCGGACTATTTCTCAGGAACTAACGGCTTGATTTCAACAAAACTTTTTATGTGAAGCTTTATTACCAAGAGGAGATGTGCATTACCTGGATTCTATACCTGATAAGCATGTGCTGATCCCTTTCCGGTCCTTAACATATCCTCCCACCCATTGACCAAGGCCTTATTTGTAACAATGACGTTCTTCGGGGAGCATCTGTCAGTTCTACTGACTTTCTTGTTTTGTTTGTTTGTTTTTTTCGGAAAAATTGTCACTGAAGTATTTATCAATTTAATATCCTCAAATATAATCAATAATGTGCAAACATTCAAAAGTGTGCCTACAGCAGTGTTTCATTTGAGGTCACTATAGTGTCGTATGCCCATTTATTGTGTGTTAGTTTCTTATCTTTATATGTTGTGTCAATACTTCAATGGAGGTGGTCTATATATGAAGTGATATCAATCTGTCTGACCCTCACAGCCCCGGGCTGCTGACGAAGGCCCCCAGTTCAGCACTGCAGGAGATCGCGCGGATGACCCCTACTACAGAGACATATAAGGGGATTGATAGTTTCTTCATGGTTGGCGTTCAGCCTAGTGAGGAGCAAGGGGAGAGAACTCTTACACCCACACAGGACAAGGGCAAAAAGGATGAGAAAATCAAAGTCAGCTATCAGTGTAAGTACTGATAGTATTTCTAGCTGTATCTTGCATACTGAAAGTTTATGGTGGTTTCCTTGTCTGTTTCAGTCATTTCTTTGATTTTTTTTTATATAATAAGGATTATTAAAGATTAGGCACTGATAGTTTCCCTATGAATACCAGATTCATGAGTCCATAATTTTTATATGTGGCACAACTCATGAAAAACTTGACATAGTCACATGATTTTCTAGTTATTATTTATCAAGTGACCTGTCCGTGGAATAATAGAAACTGGAACTGTAGAATAAAAGTCTTGTTCTCCAGCCTTTGAAATTTGGCTTCAAGACGGACTGTGTCACACAGATCAACAACTATGATAGATTGGATACTCATACATACAAAATTAGTCATATGCATACATATATAATTAAATGACCTACTAAATACTATTCATGTTTTATATTTTGTTTATATTTTCTGAAATCACTAAAAATGGAGGTAATTAACAATTTATATGCAGATATAATTGTAAGGTGGTCAGTGGGATGGATTCCCAACCCACTTCTACCTGTGTGACGGGGACAATAACTGTTAAACTCAAAATAATTAAATGACCATCATCTCTGATTTTCTTCCACTTCCTTCAGTGTACAACATGGCCCCGCGGTCCTGGAAGCCCGACTTCAGCATGGCAGACTCTGTACCGACAGATGACGTGGAGACAGAGGAAGCAGAAGATGACAGGGCCAGCTCTGTGATGGCTTACCATGCCTACAGGTGAGGGGTCATATAGTCATTGGATCACATGACTATGTGGTCACATAATCACTTTGTCATATGATCATGTAATGTGATCAAATAATGACATAGTTGTATATTCATCATGCAGTCATCTGGTCAATTTGTGATGTCACATGATGAAATCATCATGATCACAGGATGAAATACTGTCCCCGGTGGCTGAGTGGTTAGAGCGTCCACCTGGGGAGTGGGAGGTCGTGGATTCGATTCCAGACCATGACATACCATTGTCGTAAAAAAATGGTACTGTTATAGCTCCCTTGCTTGGTGCATATAAGGGTAGTTGAAGGACTTGTTGGTCCGATTTCAGGATAATGTGACTGGGTGTGGTATCATGCCACATGTCTATGGCGTAATACTGCAGTGTTGCAGCACTATATCTTTCTCAAGTAGACATCGCCTCCAAATGACCGAAATACTTCAGTGGGGCGTTAAACCAAACGAACAGGGTGAAATAGTCAGTCACATAATTATGTGGTGCCAGCCAGAGATGAACGCATAGTCAGTGATATGAAATGTAACTGTCTATACAGAAAGCGTGAGGTGCTGAGAATTATTTGTTATCAAATCAAACAGACAATTCAAGACTTTTCTTATATGCTTCAGTAAGAACTGACTTATATACCACGGTTTAATATGTGTATGACTTATTGAAAAAGAGAAACTAATTGCTCAGGCTGAAATATCTCCAAAATCAAGATACTGTTATTTTGAATATGTGGATTCTGTCAAAGCTTCTACACTTTTTGTAAGTTACACAGCAGTAACTTTCTGCCAGGAATCAAGTCTACTTTCTCAATGTAACTAACAAGTCATATTATAACTCTGTGTCCAGTGAACAGATGGTGTCTGACATAACCGAGCGGCTGATGAGCAGATTTGGCGAGCTTCCAGTGGATGAAGATTCCATGTCAGATCGGAGTAGTGGAGGTGCTTACAGAAGTCTTGGATTATCCTAAGGTTTATATATATTATATATAAAAATTTTTAAGAATATATATATTATACAAAATATATAGGTTGTCATGATCTAGCAGTAGAGTGCACTACTGTGGCTCCTGAGGTTGTGTGTTCAATACCCACATGGATTTTGTTATGAATTAAAAACTATTTGTGCAAGTGATATTAGTAGTTTTGCTGATAAGTAGTTTTGCTAATATATTTAAATCAAGGTAATTGAACTGTGATTTAACTATTCAGTTTTTGTTTTCATATTGAAATACCACAGATTAATGTTTTTTCTCAATTTGCTCTCTGCATATAAAAACAGTAATATGTTGTTGTTGTTTTTTCAACACATAGCCATAGCCACAACTCCAGTGTTCACAACTCACCGCTAATGTCTGCCCGGGCCACACCTGTAATGATGAACCGACCTCAGGGTATTGAACCAGCCCCTTCTTCTAGAAGGTCCATGCGCGATCCCCCCACCCAGACCCCGAGACAGTCAGCTCAAACTCCGCGGCATTCAGCGACCAGGCAAGGGGTCCAAACAGCACGACAGTCAGCAAGGGAGAGAACTCAGACATCCATCCATAGGGCTTCATCTAGAACTGGAGCTAAAACCCCACGGAGATCAGAACATTTCCAGGAATTAGAGAGGCCTGTATCAAGAGCTATAGGTAATGTATGACTTATATTTGATATTAACAGAAGCTATTTATAAAGAAGATATTTATGAAGATGCTCATTATTGAAGTACTCTTTGGGTTAGGTATTTTCACCCATTCTCCAATCAAATCTTTCTTCATTAATGATGTTCTCATTCTGGATTTTTTTTTTTGCAATAAATTTTCTAATTCAATAGAAAATACTGAATTTCCACAATTAAAGCTACCAATGTAAAATCCTATTACTTTCATATTTGTGTAACAAAATTTGAAATAAAAAATATAATTATATTGAAACTGTGATTGCATATTGTTAAATTTTGATAATTGCATCTTATTTTTTCAATACTATGATTTTCCAACAGTGATGGAAGGGACAGACTTGAGTATCTATGACACGGTAGGGGAGAAGGAGACCCGTAACTATGATGATGAGGAGACGTTGGACCAGTTGGAGTGGGAACTGGCCTCAGAGTCTGGCCGCCTCACAGGTGGGTTCTCTTCTTGCTTGAAATGTAACCAAAGACCTAAACCAACAGATTCGCTACTCAAATAAGCGTGTGAAGGAAATCTCATCTACTCTCTGTGCCGAGAACAGGTTTTCCATTTCATCATTGAAGTTCTGAGACATTCTGATCTTCTTGCAAGTTACAGTATAATCATATCTTAAAACTGGTGGTTTTGCTGTTTTCCTTGATAGATTGGAAGTTCCAGTCTTTGATCATCAGTTCTTTGAAGGTTGCCACAATGGATAATATTTGGAATTTTGTATTTTCTTGAAAGCAAGGGGTCCTTGTTTTACTTATTAATATCTTTTAAAGCTTATTCGTTCAAATCAGTTGGGAAACAACTTATGCTAACCCCTCTTAATTGTTCTTGGGTTGTACCAGTACTTAGACCCCAATGGGATGAAGCTTAATCCTTCAGATCACTAGTCAGTGAACTATGGAACTGCCGGTATGGTGCCCATCACACTGTTCTTGGTTTTGCTTCCGACCAGGTTGTTATTACCCTTCTCTCATATGGTTCTTTGATATCTCAGGATATATCTGAGAACATTTCATAAGTCCAGCCAACCCATGTTTTGTCTTTTGACAGCTGATGGTAAGATCTCCCGGATGGAGGGGCTGGAGCCTGATCACTCAGACGACTCTCTGGACAACAGTGTGGAGACCATGCGGTCACTAAGTCGGCTGGGACAAGACCATGGATACGATATCAATAGTAAACTGAGGTAACACCCTCCTAATTAAATCCCATTGCTGGATAATGTATTGTAATGCACCTTGTTTCTCACCAGTGTGTCCCGGATTCGATTCCTGGTCACATATGTGAGAGGGTACAGTGGTCGCCCATCCAGACATGTGTGTTTTCTCCAGGTTCCTCCCACAAAAATGACCACATACACTGCCACCAGAGCCATTGAGAGTGATTTATATAAATTGTGAAAACATGTTTCATAATCCATGTAAAATAAAGTTAAAACAAAATCCCACTTGACCCTGTACTTCATATAGAATCATTTTAATGCCTTGGCAAACAGAGCAGATCAACTGTTTGCTCATACCTGTACAATATTTCAGATTCTGCAGTCTGCACAGCAAAGGAAAATCCATTATTTCATAAAACTTTCAGTAATTTGATATTCATCAAATTTCATCAAATCAAAAATTTTACATGAATATTTATGAGGTGAAAAATAAACGGACATTTTTCAGCTTATGCCATGAAAAACCCAACCTTAAGTCATTGATAAAGGATTGTTTTATTCATGGCTGTCAGCTGCTCACAGTATCACAAAGAAAAGCATTTTATATTGTGTAAACCAGTTCAACCACAGATCACATGCTATCTCTGGGTAGATATTGGATTATCTTAATGAGAGTGATAAAGGTTCACCAGTACTACATGAATATTAGCTAAATCAAGTAATGTTGAATTAGGGGGGGGAAAAAAAAAAATATATATATATATATATTTTTTTTTTATTGTAAACCATGCACTTAACTAATATAGAGATTATTATACACCTGAAAACGAAGTTTGAAAGGGGGTATATAGGAGTCAGTCTGTTGGTCCATTGGTTTGTTCGTCTATCCCAATACTTGTGACACAAACTACTTCTACATTTCTTAACCAATTCATTTCAAATTTTGTGTGTGCATTGATAATCAGGTGGAGAGGTGTGTGTCATTAATTTCACTTGAGTTGTCTCAAAGATTACAGAGTTACTGCCTCTGATTTGACTCAAAATATCTTGTGATGCGAACTTCTTCTACATCTCTTAACTGATTCGGTTCAAATTTTGTGTGTGCATTGATTATCCCCAGGAGAGGTGCAGAACATAAATTTCACTAGAGTTGTCTCAAGGATATCAGAGTTACTGCCCTGGTCCCATTTTTTAATTATCTCCCTTTGCTTCATTCTGTTTTTCTTGTCTGGAACATAACTTGAAAAGTATTGACTTGAAACTTAAAATTTAAACAGATGGTGACTAGGAAAAGTGCAGTGTCCAAGAACTGTAACTCTACACTTTTAAACTACTGTGCCAAACAACCATAACTGACTCTCTATTCACTTTAAATAAAGACTTTACTTACTTATTACTATCGTAACCATTATACTATGTATACAGGTTCTAATCTATGCATTGACTTGAGTCTGGCTTCTCCTGTATGAAAGCATTTTGCAAGGGTATTAATCACCTTCTGTGATAGTTCTAGTAAAATTTTATGCCATAATACAGTACTTCTTACATCACAAGAGTGTTCTTTGGAACACGTGTCACCTGCTGAAGCATGACAGAAAAAGTGTGATGGACAAACAGACGACGGAAAAGTGATCCCTATGTGTCAACTCTGCCTACAGTAGGTGACACAAAAGTGAACCAAAAAAACTCACCACTGACAAGATGTGCTTATTCATAGGATGGTTTGAATTTGTGTGTCATTCCAACAGCAATTCAACCCTTTCCCTCATAGAGGACACCATGAAAAGACCTATGCGAACAGCATAAAACCAGATCAGCCTGCGAGTAAGTCGCAGGCTGATCAGGTTTTATGCTGTTCGCTGCTCCTCAGTGATCTGAAAATGAGGATTTTGTAATTAAATTTGGTAAGGTTTAACTGTGATTTTCTGCAGATCAGGCTTTATGTGGTACCTATTGAGGGTGTCAAAATGAGTCTATATGAGGGAAAGGGTTAACTAACTAGACCATATCTCCTCTTACAAAATGTATCATAAGCACTGCCAGTGGGAGGACATGTTCTCCTGGATAATGTGATTGTTTGATTTTTAATGTCAGTCTAATTACTTTTCTAGTCTAGTAACTAGACTTTATGCCCAAATTCATCGTTTGATTTCTGTCCTGATAGTGCTGCTAACAATTTTTTTTTTACATTTCAGAAAAGATGAGCTGGAAGATGATGAAGACACAACCATTGGTGATGATGAATCGGATGTCAGAAATCTCATGTGATTACACAGCACTTCACTCAGAGGGTTATAAGTCATGTGATAAAGGTGTTGTGTGATCACCAAGCACATAATTTATCTCATGGGATCATTGCTGTCTTCATCTCATACACAGCTACTGATGGTCCTGTGCTTTAATCTTTTCAATGTCGCTGATCTCATGTTGAGTTATTTTATTTTAATGATTATCATGCCCGTTTCTTTCCATCCTTGTTTTATGTGGTGGTGTCTCATTTTTAAGGTTTTCCATCTCATGTCGATTTATCTCAGTCTGTATCTTTCCATACTTGTCTTATGGGAAACTGTCACATTTCTGTTGCAGTTTCATCTCATTGGGAAACCTTTTGTATTACTTTTACATAATTTTGTGTAGTTCATCTAAATAGGTTGACATGAATGTTCTCATCCAATGTGTGACAAGGTGTTTTAGAAGGTCAGATTTTATGCATATTCATGAGGGTATTTTCCATCTCACGTGGAACTGTGTGTGTGTGTGCATTTTAATCTAATGTGAAGACCACAGGATCTATCATGTCATTGATAGGATACAAAAGTTTTAATGTTGATATAAGATGGGACAGTTGTGAAACGTAAAACAAACAAGTACATGTATACATTTTACAATGAAAGCAATACATCTCATTATTTCTCTGAGTTCCTTAATTATGTATTTTCTTAGCACTACATGCATTCATGTTGCTTGACAGATTCCATATCAAATATCAGATTATCCAATAGCTACGCAGGGACATCATGTGATCATATAATGACCTGGTTTACACAAAAGAGCACATGAGTTTTTTGGGAAATTTTTCCCTTGGGTAATCGTTATTCCTTTTCTGAGCAATTTAAGTGTTCTGGTACAATATTGTGTTCAACTTGATGGACCAACTAGACCAGCTGTCATACACATGTAGTCTTACATTATACAACAATAGATTATTGTGTTTTATTCTGCATGGTAGAAGTATTTCTATTTTATCATATTTTATTGTTTTTGTCCTTGCTGTTTGTATTTAAGATACCATATGTATTTATAAATATTTATACTCTAGTTTATGTCTGAATTAGGTATGCTGTTATTGGCTTGTTTATGTTTTGTTTAACCCTTTCCCTCATATAGACTCATTTTGACGCACTCAATAGGTACCACATAAAGCCTGATCTGCAGAAAACCACAGTTCAACCTTACCAAATTTAATTACAAAATCCTCATTTCCAGACCACTGAGGAGCAGCGAACAGCATAAAACCTGATCAGCCTGCGACTTACTTACTCGCAGGCTGATCTGGTTTTATGTTGTTCGCATAGGTCTTTTCATGGTTTCCTCTATGAGGGAAAGGGTTAAGAAGTAGTATTTTATCTTCTCTATCTGTTGAATAACGTAAATGAAGTTAAGTTTAATATTTATGACATATTTTATGAGAGATAACCAATGTATTTGCATTATTTTTTAATGTCTAAATAAACTGAATTGAAAAGACATTTTTTTATTTCTGCTTTATCTTGCATAATTATTATATGTGTAACAATATAAGAGTATAATCAGGTATCTTTTAAAAGTCATTCACCAAAAACTGAAGTAAGAGAAAATGAGTATCGATTTGTCAGTCAAGTCTTTGGTTTCTATGGTTTTAAAAAGGAGATATATATATATATTTCTAGATGCCTGTTTTAACTATTAACATTTCAATACGAGTTACTGACATCAGAATAAAGATCTCTTCCAGTTACTGTTACCTATGACACCATATAAAACCATGTAAGAAATCGTGGCCAAAATTTGGTTTCTTTACAATATAATAACAAACCCCCTTTTTTTTGTAGAATCCTTTAATACTGATGAATTTAATCACACAATAAAAATATAAACTGTAATATATTGTATTTATCACTTAATATATCCACAAATATTTGGAAAAAAAAATACTTTTGCAAGCTTTAGAGAAATAAACTATTTTGCAAGCTAGGTTGATCACTGAAGGTGAATTGAACCCTTACAAACAACACCACAGACGGCCATTTTGCTATTAAATCCATGTTTCTATTTTAAGCAACAGTGACCTTAATCTGAACATCACAACCAGTGAATTCAATTGCAAATTTCGAGGGTTGACTTCTTAACTGTGCTAAGTGCTTAAAAAAAATTTAAAGTATTTTGCAAGCTAGGTTTATCACTGAAGGTTAATTTACCCTCACAAACCACACCACAGACGGCTATTTTGCTATTAAATCCATGTTTCTATTTTAAGCAACAGCTACATTGAAGATGTCAGTTTTGTGACAACAGAAATGTTTCATTGGATTACTATTGCTTGCATCTGAGCTATTAAAGAAATGGGCTACATTACAGAATGTAACATTAGTGAAGTGCAGGATTAATACATAAATATACAATTAGTAAAATTATGTTACACAAATTATCACAGTCTTGTAGGGAACATATCAAAATACTGTAGATGCAAACGTATTCAACATTTTTCCTGTAAAATTATGTATTGCATTAAACAAGGGTAAGTCAATTTCATATACTTTTTTCAGGGTACACAGCTATTACATTACAGAAAATATTACACAAAAGGGTATTAATATAATTAATCATCCTTAATTGACAAAAGCACTTAGATAATTTAAAATTATCAATGAACTTGAGCATTGGTTTAACTGTGTTTATGATAAGCCATCTCTAATTCTGTTCTTGTTTTCTCACAAAATGTTTCTTTAAAGCTGCTGTGACTTGCATGTATTTTGCAATTGATCACAATCACTAAGTTATTTACGTTTATATGATATCAAATTGACTTACCTGGTTTTAAGGTTTAGACAATTCTAAGACACTGATGATTCAAAATAAATATCACATTTTTTTTGACAAAAAAACTGAAAAAAAAAAAAAAAAAATCATTGGCTATGAATGACACTAATAATTTTACACCATATTGATTCTTCATACTTGGGGGGGATTTCACTAAACAAATTTGGTCTTGGCCATAATAACATTGTTCTATAGTTTCTACTTATGTCTAATTGCAAGATTAAACATGAAAGATATCCCATTTCTTTGCATTATATAAAACATATTTTTTGAGAAAAAATTACAAAAGTGATACTTATAATCGGTACATCTGTTAATTAATTTTATTTAGTTGGAAGTTAGTGAAATGAGCCCATGACTAGTAAATCTGAATAAAACTTGGGTTTGTCACTGAAATTAATTCATTAATGTATTCCATTAGCCATCCCTCCCCAATTCAGTATGGTGGGGGAGGGGGGTAAACAACAGAAATATAGAAAATAAAATTCCCCGCTTTGAGTAACAAACAAATTCAACACGTTATATCACAGACAAATGAGTGGATTCAAGTAACCAAGCCATTAAAAAAAATACCAAATCATATAGACACAAAATATTCTTCAAAATGTCAAGAAATAAACATTCTTCCAACTTAACCCTTTCCCTCATAGAGGACACCATGAAAAGACCTATGCGAACAACATAAAACCAGATCAGCCTGCGAGTAACTCGCAGGCTGATCAGGTTTTATGCTGTTCGCTGCTCCTCAGTGGTCTGGAAATGAGGATTTTGTAATTAAATTTGGTAAGGTTTAACTGGTTTTCTGCAGATCAGGCTTTATGTGGTACCTATTGAGTGCGTCAAAATGAGTCTATATGATGGAAAGGGTTAAAATATATATGGTTACATCAGTATGCTCTTTACATTAATATGCTTATCACACACATTCTTAAATCTAGAAATGCATATGAAAAAAAAAAAAACAACACCTTTTTAACAAATAAAATTTAAATTTTTGGACAAAGTGAAACACTTTTTAGAGCTTAACTTAGCATATATACATGTATTTTGGTTATCTAAAAATAATATTTCACACAATTTGTAATCATGAAAATATACATTAAACTATAATTTGAATGATCACACATAAGAAGGGACATTATGAAAATGTACCCCCATAAGGCACATGCATAAAAAACACAAAAATTATTCCACAATACATTAATTCATTATATAAAAACATTAAAACATTGTCTATAAGAACATATTCCAAAACAATGCCATATACCAAGCATAGTAATTTTCATAGAAAAAGATACAACATTTTTTTCATAGAAAAAGATACAACATTTATCAAAAGCTTTCATTTAATATTCACCGTTAGTAGAACCCATGATGAACAGTCATCCTGATATGCCAATTTAATCATATCCATCATTGCATTTATAAAATAAGGTATTGTACTTACATAAGCCAAATTCACAAGTTTGATGGCATTGCTTATACATTAAAAAAAGTGCCCTTTCTAATAAATTATGAAAATATAGAAATCTGGCTGAAAATTATGAACTTTACTTACTCTTTTGATTATTTAATTTTTTTTCTGTGTCTGATAAATTCAATATCAAATACCGTTAAAACCTAAACATTTTGTACCCCGTAATTCAAAACATGAAATAATACAATTAAAATCAATGTGTAAACATTACTAGATCTATTGATTGTATGTTGTTGTTTTCTTTTCCAATAGTCCTCCTGTACTTTCGATACTTGCTATATTATACATTGTTTTTCTACACTTATGTTTACTTAAATGAGACCCCTCACCGCTGTGGGTTCGAATCCTGGTAGGGACTTCGGATTTTTCATGTGAGGAAGCCTTCCAGCTGGCTTGCGGTAGGTCGGTGGTTCTACCCGGGTACCTCTGTGTACTCGGGGTCTTCCTCCACCTGTAATTAGCTGGACGTCACTATATGATTGAAATACTATCGCAGCGACGGAAAACCCCAATACAACAACAACAACAACAACAACTTAAATGAGATATCAACTTATGTAGCATTGCTCTCAAACTGTAGTAGGAATTTATTCTTCAAAGCTCACATAATTGCTTATTCATCTTTCACCGTTTTTGGTGAGGAGGTTTTTTTGTGGGTTCTCTCCCACTCCTCTTGTCTTCGTTTCTCTTTCTGTCGGACAATCTCTGCTTCCTGAAAAAAGTGAAAAATACACATGGCCTCACAGTTAGGCATAGTGTAGATCCATAGTTGGTTATGCTTCATTTGCGGTTCAGACAACTGTGTTATGTTTGAATGTTTCGTAATACTATGACAACAAAAATGACAATGAAATGAACTTATTTGTAATTACTTTAACATCTTTTGTTTATATAACAGAGCGTATTGTAACGGAGCATGTTGAAATGTGCCTGCTGTGGCAATTCTATGTTAAATAAACTGACCATCAAAAACATTTATTTGGAAAATATCAGTATTCAATTAATTTAGAATAATTACAACTACAAAAGAAAAAGTTCAAACACAAATGGAAAAAAGATTTGACACATGAAAATAAGATTGTGATTTGCATTTTCTGATTATAATGTGAGTTTAACTTTAAAAATGAATTATATGGAAAGCATCTTTGATATAAGCAGTCATTTTTTTGTATATCTTCAACATTACACAACTGGGTCTCTTACCTGTTCTTTCATTTTCGTGACCAGAAACTCGATCTTTTCCTGCATGTTTTCGAGGCGTCTCTCCTTGGTGTCCTCTTCATTCTCCAGACAAATTGCCCGTTGTATCGGAAAGAATTCGAAGTTATTGCTCTTTAACTGAAACACATTACAGTCAGATAGACCTCCAACTATGTGTTAAGTGTATTTTGTATATTATAGTATAAATGCTCAGTCAAAAAAGATGTCCCTGAAGTTGCTCACTGGAGAAACACTGCCTTCAATGCTTATGAAATGAAGATGTTAGAGTGTAAAAAGGGCAAATATGTGTGTTATTCTGATATTTCAAGGGCCTTAATTTTAGCTCTATCAGTCAAATATCAGCCATAATCAAACTCAACTGAGATATTGTTGCCATTATTATTGTGTATTAGTTAAAAGATGATTTCCTTAGCAATCATCATCATATTTTATGACAGTGTTTATGACCACAATTTCTCGGTAAGGTTTGGTTATGGCTGATATCAGCTTATAAGGTCAGAAGTTATGCCTCTTTTAATATTAAAAAAAATGCCAACCATAATCGAACTCGATCGAGAGATTACGACCACAAATATTGCACTGAAGTTTGATATTGATTGCTTCAGAAATAATATGCTAGAGTGTAAACAGAGTGAAATCTGTCATTTTTATACACAAAGGGGCATAACTCCTGACCTAATTGGCCAATATCAGCCATAGTCAAACTTGAATGAGAGATTATGGCCATTAACATTGCCATTAAGTTTGAAAATAATTGCTTAAGAATGAAGATGCTAGAGTGTAAACAAACTAATTGTGGACGATGGACGGACGACGGACATTCAACGATCCTATTATGTGCTCAGGTGAGATGAAAAAAGAAAGTGTGCATTGGGTGAAGACTCCCATGTATGTACGCGCAACAATAGTACTCGTATTTGGTTTGCAATTCATTAATATCGATAAGAGTGAAATTGAGTCGTATTTTAGTGCATATTCTATGTTTAAAATTTGACAAATATTGGTCAACTGGTTACAAAGTTACACGATAGTGTCATGAATACTTATTTTGCCAGATCATATTTCTAACTTTTTGATCAGTGTGTGAATTGTGATTAGATCTCATCTTGCATCACAATAAATTCCGCTTTAAACATTTATACTTCAGTTAATTGATAAATCAACAAGAATACTTATAAATGTAAATGTGAAAAAGTTCTAAATTAAAAATACTAGGGATAATTATATAATTTTATGCGAGCCCAGAAGCAGGGGCAGTGTAAAAATAAGTAAAGACATTTAAACATAATATATATAGCATGAAATATAGATACATAAATAAATATCGAATAAATGTCACATACGGATTTGTAGACAAACATTTCTAATGCTGAATAATCATTGGGCCTCGTCTCATCAAGGTGTATGAAGAAAAACAGGTAAGCCCATCTATTGTGCTCCCGACGGACATGGTTCGCGAAACCCTAGTAAATTATTCCATACACGTTAGATATCTCTTTTAAACAGTGTACAATTCAATTATTTTGGCTAAGTACTAATCATTTTATTTTTTTTAAAATTTTTCATTATAATAATATGTATACCTATCACAATATCACTTCATGCGATTAAAAACCCCTGCAACCCACATGGTTTTCATGAAATGCGAGTGTTAGTATGTGACATGACAAGATTCCTATATACCCTCACTTGTGTAATTATCACTATCATCAGGATTCATATATACCCTCACTTGTGTAATAATCTCTATCATCAGGATTCATATATACCCTCACTTGTGTAATTATCTCTATCATCAGGATTCCTATATACCCTCACTTGTGTAATTATCTCTATCGTCAGGATTCCTATATACCCTCACTTGTGTAATTATCACTATCATTAGGATTCATATATACCCTCACTTGTGTAATAATCACTTTCATCAGGATTCATATATACCCTCACTTGTGTAATAATCTCTATCATCAGGATTCATATATACCCTCACTTGTGTAATTATCACTATCATCAGGATTCCTATATACCCTCACTTGTGTAATTATCACTATCATCAGGATTCCTATATACCCTTACTTGTGTAATTATCTCTATCATCAGGATTCCTATATACCCTTACTTGTGTAATTATCTCTATCATCAGGATTCCTATATACCCTCACTTGTGTAATTATCACTATCATCAGGATTCATATATACCCTCACTTGTGTAATTATCACTATCATCAGGATTCCTATATACCCTCACTTGTGTAATTATCACTATCATCAGGATTCCTATATACCCTCACTTGTGTAATAATCTCTATCATCAGGATTCCTATATACCCTCACTTGTGTAATTATCTCTATCATCAGGATTCCTATATACCCTCACTTGTGTAATTATCTCTATCATCAGGATTCATATATACCCTCACTTGTTTAATTATCACTATCATCAGGATTCATATATACCCTCACCTGTCTAATTATCACTATCATAAAATTTTTGTCACTTACCGCACTATACCTCTCGAATTCATAACTGTCCCTGCTGCATATGAAACATCGACTCACCATATCTTTGTCTATGAACCACTGGGGTCACGAGAAAAAGTAAATAGAGAATAGAATACAATGTAAATGAATCTAATGGACTGAACTATATGATATCATTCATGGAAACATTTATTATAAGTACATGTAATAAATTAGAAAGATCACTATTAAGACTATTATTAGAAAAAAAAATCAAGTCTTCCACTGATATTGCACAATACAATGATAGGTTGCACAACTGTATCTTAAATTGGCAACAGACAAATAGATTGAAAAATATGCATTTTTTCAAACAAAGAAACAAACCAAAAAAATAAAAAAAAAGAGAGAGAAAGAAAGAATGAAAGGAAGAATAAGGATTAGGAGTTAAACCCTGTGTACTTTAATTATGGAAATTAGAAATTAAACGATTTCGGCCGCATATCTCTATTCACATGCACACGTTCTTGTAAATTGAATAATAATGACTTGCTAATTGAAATGAAGCTCAACATTTTTCGTTGACTTTTTAAACTTGTCGCGTCCTGTTAAAGGAAATTTTGTGGGTCCAGATATAGAATCATTTTCCCGAAAATGCGACACTATATTTAAAAAAACGTATTGAAATGAATTCGTGGATAGTGGCAGGAAAGGAAATTGGTGAACATAACAGTGCACAACGAGGAAGTAATATTCCAGTGATATACCTTTGCATCTCGGAGCTGCGAGAACGTGTCAACGATGATACCGAAGATGATGTTGAGGCCGATGGTGGTGACGATGATAAAGAACGAGACATCAAACGCAGTGATACCAATAGCTGCAGGGAAGCTGTCACCCATTCTGTCCGAGAAGGTCTTGAGGAGTACAAAGATTCACACAAATACAAATGAAAATACATTGAGTTTCTATTTCCTTACGTACAAAACAAGTATATGTACGTTTATATGTTCTTAAATCAGAAGTATATCAGTACTTAAAGTATTTGATTTTTGTTGTTTTCAGTATTTGGTTTAAAACTGGAGAAGGGACTGATTCAAATTTGTTTAAAATCAAAGTGCATACTGGTGTTAAGTTTTATAGTTAAGTGAAAGCGGAAATCGTAAAGTCTTGTTTAATTCAATTTTTGTTCAAATATGTGATTTTTTAAAATATTTTGTACATGTTCTTTGGTTTGCCAATGGGGAAATCCAAATTTCATTGTTGAAGTAATGCAAATTATTGAAGTTTTAGCAAACCAGATTGAAATGAATTTTCCATTCCTTGAGTATATAGTGTAAATTGGGGTTTACTATTATTTGCGTACTTATTCCAAAATATCAGACATATTTTGGTAATGTTGCCAATAAAATCATTAAAAATTGTGTAAAGTAAAAAGTATACGAATAAACATTAAGGCCATATTTGCAGACATTTTTAACATTTTAAAATAAATCAGATACGAGATATGTTTATTTAAAATACTTTAACAGAACTAAGTAAACACTATATGACTTGTGATATATATATATGACTAGTGATATCACATAAAATATGAGTGTATGGTAAATTTATTTATTTATTAATTAGAAAACTGACATAAATTAATTAAGCCATTACTATCTAAATATTTGAGTTACATATCTACATGTATTTCTAAAATGCGTTACAAAATTTTATCAACCATATTTGATTATACCAAAGCAGGGTAAACACAATGAAAAAAAGCGTTCGCCAATGTAGGCAGTCCTGCCCTACACGTGGAATATGTAAATTTATGCAGACTTTTAATAGTAAATCTACTTAAGTTGCATTTGATTATTTCACAGACTTCTCCTGCTTTTGTCAAACTAAATATATACACGTTTAGCTAACGTTGCCTACAGTGACTTTAGGACATTTCGCGTTAATAGACACTCATTACGTTTGCACAGTGCAAGTGACTACATGATATAATCACCTCATACGGGCTCTCTACAAGGCCGTGGTGCAAGATGGAGACGAAGCACTGGTACACGGTGTTGCAGTGATGCCCGGAGTCCGAGCTCCACATCCAGTCTCGGTAAAAGGCGAACAAGAGGAGGGCGTAGATGTAAAATATGGCCAAGCCAAGCAAAGCCACCAATAGCAAAGACTTGCCTGAAATACAAACAAGTAATCTAGGTTTCCAAAGCTCTTAAAACTAAATATTATCCACTTTCGAAACGTCTTCGACGTGACATGACTACCGGTTTTACCTATATAGCTACACTAATACATTATGGGTAGAGCACTTGTAACAATTAATTTGAATTTATACACTAAAGAAAATATATCTTTGCAAGGATGGGGATTCAAATGTTGAAAACCTTCTGCGGAATGCTCAATGTGTCTTACATTAAGTTGCAAGAGAGAGTGTACATACTGAATATATGAAAATTGGGTTTCTCACCACAATTTTCTTTTAGTTTTTGTATGTCATGTTTAGTGTAAACATTTTTTATAACATATTTTGTGGAAGGCGGCTATAGATGAACGTATTCATGTACATGATCGGATATCCAAGGGTAGATACACTCTACATTTTATAATGACTGTCAAATATTTCATAGAAAAAATTATCGAGACCTATTAGTTTAAGCTTTTTGTTTGTAGAATGATGAGATGAAAAACAAGATGGCCCTGAAGTCGCTCACCTGAGACTCATTGACTTTATTGCTTGCACTGCTTAAGTTTTGAAGATGTAGGAGTGTTAAAAACGGCAAATATGTGAGATGTTCTGATATATGTAGCTCTATCGGTCAAATATCAGCCATAATCAAACTCAACTGAGATATTGTTGCCATTATCATGTTGTATAAGGTAAATGATTGCAGACGCTAGAGTATAAAGAAAGTAAAAATCCGGCATTTTGTTACAATTCAAAGCCCATAACTCCTGACCGAATTGGCCAAAGACAGCCATAATCAAATCTGGCTGAGGGATAATTACCGTCAATAATGTCATGAAGTTTGAAGATGACTGCTTCAGAAATGAAGACGCTAGGGTGTAAATAAAGTGAAATTCGGCAATTTTATATATTAAAAGGGGCATAACACATGGCTTGATTGGCCGATATAAGCCATATTCAAACTTGGCTGAGAGTTTATAGCCATAAATACTGTCATAGAGTTTGAAGATGGTGGCTTAAGAAATGAAGAGGCTAGAATGCAAACAATGTGAAACCTAGCATTTTTTACATTAAAGGGAGTAAAGCTCCTTACCTAATTGTCCGATATCAGCCATAATCGAACTTGACCGAGAGATTATGACTTTAAACATTGTCCTGAGTTTGAAGATGGTTGCTTCAGAAATAATTATGCTAGAGTATAAAATAAGTAAAATCTGGCAATTTCATGTATTAAAAGGGCCATAACTCATGACCTAATTGGCCGATATCGGTCAATATCAAACTTGTCCGAGACTTTATAACTATAAACCTATCATGCATTTTGAAGATGATTGCTTAAGAAATGAAGATGATAAATAAACAAAATGAAGATAAAAACAAAGTGAAATATGGCACTCTTTTTATATTAAAATGCCCATATATCCTAACCAAAGAGGTCAATATATATATAAGCCATAATCGAACTTAGCCGAGACCTTGTGGCTATAAACATTGTTATGTAGTTTGAAGAGGACTGCTTAAGAAATATAGATGATAGAGTGTAAAAAATTTGGCAGCTTTTTATTTTAACAAGATTTTTTTCTCTGGTACACGTGTCACCTGCTTGAGCGTGACGGAAAAAGTGTGACGGACAGACAGACGAGGGAAATGTCCCTATGTGTCACCTCTGCTTACAGCAGGTGACAAAAAAGGGGCAGAACTCTTGGCCGATATCAGCCATAATCGAACCTGACCGAGAGATTATCGTCATATATATATATATGTAATCGAAGCTCTTGGTATTAACTATTTGCAATGAACACTTTATTTTGCAACTGAGAGAAAAACAAAACAAACAAAAAAAAATCGGTATATACTTACGTGATAAATAGTGATCTGCTCGTTCATATTCAAAACTAACTCACATCTTAATAATAATTTACCTGGATTTCCCAAGCGAAACAAACATTTTAAACAATTTAACTTCAATCATATCCTATTGCGAGTCTTGTAAGAAAGTGACTCCATCACATCAGCAAAGATTGCATGCATGCAGATTTCCTTGACTTTCAGACCTCAAACCATCCAAATATTTCAATACATTGCAGATTCCACATTTATATCAGGGAATGCCTGGCTATATGATCTTCTTTCACTAGTAAATCTTGCAGTTTTCTTTGACTTACATAATTGCCAACGTATGGGCCTTGTATTAAGCCATGATGAAAAAGCGACACAAAACAGTACCGAGCACACCGTCATTCTTCAACCATACGCGGAAAAGTGCAAACAACCAAGGAATGTATGTAAATCACGAATAATCACAGCAATACGAAGAACGAGTGTTATTTCTGTAAATAAATGGAATGTCAGCTTTACCTTTTTTATTTTATAAAATATTTCTTTTTTAAAGCCGTTTTTTTTCTTCAAATCCTCCTTTTTTTACTCGTTCATAATCCGATAAAACTCATTATGTACAGCTTTTGGGGTAAACTCTACTCACTTAAACAGTGCTCAATGAACTTGATGTTATGCAGTTCGATAAACTCTTTTGTAAAATACATTATGAAATACTTTCAAATGTTCCTAATTGTTTGCATAAAAAGTGGGAAGCTACTGGAAATGTACCAGGATTTTTTATCAGGAATATTGATAGTACATGTATGTGTTTCAGAAATAAAGACGATTGTTGAGAGGAAAATGGTGCTCAGGTTTAGATAATCAAAAAAGATGTAAGAAAGGAAATAGTAATATAGTTGCTTAAGATATGTTAAATGTAACTTCACTGTACAGGATTCTGATATTAACAGAATTACATATAAAATCTTGCTGGTTTACATATAAAATCATGCTAACTTTCACAATGTTATTTGATCGAATACAGGAAAATTGCCATACAATGCTTCTGTCAAGCCGCAAATACTCTACTTTCTCTGACCCTACTGTACAAAGGTGCCAATACCACGGAACACATTATAGAATCGAAATCTTCACAGTATCGACCCTCTCTACCTTCCGTATATTCTTTAATATATTTTGTAATATAATCTGATAATTTCATCATATTTTAGTGAGTCACCTCGCCGTTAAATTACAATTATTTTTTTTTAAAATATTAATGAATACATTCAAAGTGCTATGTTAATCATAAACAGAACAAATTACCAGGGACACACTCTGATAAAGTTAAAAGTATGGGTGTAATGCAACCATCAGTTTAAACCTTACTATGTTAAATTATTGACTGAACATCCGTGTAGCCTGATTATACTCTGCACTGATTCGCAAAGGCAGTAACAGGTGCCCACGGAATGGTAATGGTTAAACAATAATTTATCTATTTTTTTAGTTAAAATATCACAAGATGCCTATGCAGTTTGAAGGAAATCATGAAAGTGTAAGTAAAAAAAAACTGATATGGTGGACAATTTCCAGTCATCACCAACACTTTTTTTCTTATTACTTTAATTGGAAAAACGGCAAAATTTTTAATCAGTTTAAGATCACTTTGGTCTTTGATTTTTCCGGAAAAAAAGGTCACTGAAAAACACACACACACAAATTATGCGGTCTGTTTTCCTACTTAAAACGTATACATGAACATTGCAGATACTCTGTCTACCAAGTTTCTTCCACACGCCCAACTCTTTGCATTAATTTTGCGTCAGTGTGTGATCAAACTACCTGCTTCTATTTGACCTATTCCACAAGTCCCAGAAACAACGGAGAAACCTAAATTAAGGCCACACTGTATATCGATTAAATGCTTACATGACGTAATATTGCTTGCAACTCTGTTCTATGGTAGCATACATTTCGGCATCGAAAAACACTGCGTTTCAAAATTTGTATACAATCTAAGACGAAATACAAGTTCAAATTCAGGAATTAGTAGAATAAGAACATTAGTATAATACACAGTTATTTTTTTATGATCACGGACCCAAAATGAAGAAGAAACAAGAGTACATTAATGGTTTATTCGTCTCGTGTTTATTTAAAATTATTCATGTGTTTATTTATTTAAAGTGCAGAACAAAGTAAATCGGTATCATTTCTCAATATTTGTCAGCCAACAGCAATAAATGGACAAAAATGTCCATTTGAGAACATGTAACTTCTAAAACAGTTTAAAACATTTTTCAACTTTTATTTAATTATTTCTTAAAACAAACATTCAAGTTCTTCAAAAGCCCATTTTGTTTCAAAATGATGTCATTTGTATGAAAAAGGAAAAAAAAAGAAGATAGAATAACATTGACATATTTTAGACTTTTAAACAAATGCTACATAATGTGCAAATGTCTATTGTAAAATGAGTTACGCAATCGAATAATGTCATTCAGTATTTTGTATGGATGTCAAAATACTCCCTTGTTTTCATTTTGCATTGGCGAGTAACGTAATCAGAAATAATTTGAATTTGAAAAACCGTCGCCGAATCACTTTTTTTTTTAATCTGCTGCTATGTCATCAATTTATGTAAAACGTCAGAAATTGACGAAGATATTCGAAGATATTCGAAATATGCAAATCAGCTATTTTGTAAACAATTGACTGATCGTTAGTAAATGATTCTTTCCTGTTTCTGCATTGTAGTAATGATGTCGCCAAAAGGTATGTACAGATTGCACCTCTTAACAAATCTGTATCACTAATTATGCTTTCCTGTCCAAAACATATACATGGGCCTTTAAAATCATAATCTTTTTGCAAACTTTATTTGAAAAGAACTACAGTTTTTTTTAATAAATTAAATTTAGATTAAATTTAACAAACATTTTGTATGTTGAGTAAAATATGACATTCTCCTAAAAATAGCAATATATAAAAAATCACACATGTATATCACAGATTTCAATTATTAAAAAGTTGGCACATTCCACTGTAATTCATTATATATGCAACACAGATAAATAATAATTTTGAAATCAATATAGATACAATCAACACTATGAAACAATATTCAAAACAAAAGTAATCAAAGAAAAAAAACCACTCATATCTAAATATAGAAAACAAATCTTTTTGATAACATCAATTTAGATGTAATCATCACATACAAAACTTTGAAATAAACTTTCTAATCTAATTGTTACTTGAATGATGTGAATGAAAAACAAATAACAATTCCGGTAATTTTATAATATCTCAAGTTAGAGAGCCACATTTTTTGTTTGCAAATTTTAAAATGGACCTATGTGCATATAACAATGAAAGCTACAAGAAGAAACACGCTATAACTGAATTTGAATTCTATGCAACAAAGCGGCCCACTTCTTCTTGTCATGTATGTTGCAGACATGAACATACACAATTGCATCCAATCTATATATGTTACTTTTATTAATGGATCTTTCTGGAAGAATAAAAACATTAAACTGTCCATTGCTAACATTATTTTCCATTCATAACATCACACATGTTATAACACATTCGTTCATGTATACCAATGACAAACACTGCTCCACTCATATCACCGCATTAGAAATTGGATAAACCTACGATCAAATTTCAATATTTCTGTTATCATAGTTTTTATAAATAGCAATCATATATGCATAAAACTATTCTCAATCACCCAATCTATACCAGACATTAACACATATTTTACAATCAGTATTTGTTTGAAGCAAACATATATTTTCATATAGCATAGCATTTACTAGCATATGAATTCACATGTTCACATACCTATTTTCATATATCATGTATACGAATTCTCACATGTATTCATACATTATCTGTATGAATTCACACATCTATTCATAAACGTTCAAACATCTATTCATTCATTATTTGTATGAATGCACACGTTGTTTACACATAGATTCAAACATTATTTATATGAATAAACACGATGTTTACACATCGATTTAAACATTTTAACTTTTTCATCCGTATCAGCTAGAGTCTTAAACTCAATAGAAATCGTCAAAAATGTAAGTGTATTTACATGAGTGATCAAGCATTTCACTAAAACATGAATGGACTCTTGATGATAATGTTAACAACATAATGGTATATATATATATATATATATATATATATATATATAAACATTGATGATTACTCAAAACTGTTGATGACTTTATGTACAAATGCAAAGAGACAACACAAATGAAGTTGTCTAGTAAGCTTTTCCCTTTCTTCTTGACAAAATTAAAACCATCCACTAATGGTCCTTTCTCCCGCCATCGTTCCTCTTGTGTGTTTTTTCCCATTCTTCCTGACGTTTCTTTTCCTTTTCTCTGATCTGGAAGGCTTCCTGAAAAATATTAAAAAAAATAAATGTTATTTATCTCATTAATTCTAAAGTAAGGTATTACTTATATAGTTATATTGTATTTACTACAAAAGAAAATTGTCAAAGCTGGTTTTAATTTTCCTTCTTTGTCTTTACAGTAAGAAACTGTAATGGGTGCTAATTGGTCTTTGATTCAAAGTAAAGTGCCCATGACTAATCTTTATCTGGACAATCACTAGAACAAAGTTTCAAGACCCTGACTAAATTTGGAAGATACATGCGACAAAACATTTTGTGACAGGCTAAAAAATACATTCCTAGTAACGGGCCCATAACTCTGCTGTAACTGGATGGCAGTTGAGTTTATACAACTAGCGCACAAGTAACACATATTAGACCCTCCTGTAAAATTTAAAGACCTCAAATGAAATACTTTGGGAGATATGCGAAATAGTTTTGTGCACATTCTATGTAAAGAATCCTTAACTCTGCTAGAACTGGACGACAGCGGTGACAGATCCCTAATGCACAAGTTTACTTGCCAATAGAGTTTCAAGATCCCAACTGACAAACTTTAGGAGATATGCGCAACACCAGATTTTGGGATAGACACATAGACGAACAATGCTTAAAAATATGTCCAATAGATTAGGGAAGACATGATAAGAATGTGAGAAAATTGAAATTCAAAACAAACATTCTGACCTGTTCCTTGAGTTTGGAGACAAGGTATTCAATCTGTTCCTGCAAGTATTGCATCCTTTGCTCATTGGTGTCTTCTTCGTTCTCCAAACTGAGGGCTCGATTCATTGGGAAGAAGTCGAAGTTATTAGCCATCAACTGCATTATATAAGTTACAATATTGTGAATTACCATCTTTGATCTTTTTACATTAATATATGCTTCTTTAGAATTGTTGCATGGCTACGTTTACATTACGGTGTACCAAAATTTATACTTGATTTTCTGTTTCATAATAAACATTTTTGGTTTTACAGACACTTGTACATGTATCCAGATTTTATAATAAAAATAATAATTAACAAGAGGGCCAAGATGGCCCTAAAGATGCTTACTTTGTCTGTACAAGTTACTAAATTATAGCATAGTTGTTCTGAATACAAAATCCATGAGATCAACAAAACAGTGCCTATGGTCAAAATTTGAAGACAAACTTGACTTGAGAGATTATGGCTTTAAACAGACAAATTTAAACATTAAAAGGGGCATAACTCCTGACCTAACAGACCGATATCAGCCATAATCAAACTTGGCAAAAAGAATATTGCTACAAACGTTGTTCTTAAGCTTGAAGATGATTACTTTAGAAATGAAGATTCTAGATTTCAAACAAAAGTGAAATCTGGCATTCTTATAACAAAAGGGGCATAATCCCTGAGTTAATTGGCTGATATCAGCCATAATCGAACTTGGCCAAAGGAATATAGCTATAAACATTGTCATAAAGTTTGAAGATGATTGCTTAAGACATGAGATGCTAGAGTGCAAACAAACTGAAATCTGGCATTTTTTAATATTAAAAGGGGCATAACTCCTGAACTAATTGGCGGATATCAGCCATAATCGAACTTGGCTGAAAGATTATGGTAATAAACATTGCCATAAATTAAAAGTTTATTGCTTAGAAAATAAAGATGCTAGAGTGCAAACAAAGTGAAATCTGGCATTTTTTTAATATTAAAAGGGGCATAACTCCTGACCTAATTGTCCGATATCAGCCATAATCGGTCTTGCCCAAGAGATTATAGCTATAAACATTGCCATAGAGTTTGAAGATGATTACATAAGAAATGAAGATGATAGAGTGCGAACAAACTGAAATCTGGCATTTTTATGATTAATAGGGGGCAAAACTTCTGACCTAATTGGTGGATATCAACCATAATCGAACTTGGCTGAAAGATTATGGTAATAAATATTGCCATAAAGTTTAAAAATGATTGCTTAAGAAATAAAAATGCTAGAGTGCAAACAAAGTGAAATCTGGCATTTTTATGATTAAATGGGGTATAATTGCTAACATTATCGGCGGATATCAGCCATAATGGAACTTGCCCGAAAGTTTGAAGATGATTATTTAAGGAATGAAAATGCTAGAGTGCAAACAAAGTGAAATCTGGCATTTTTTAATTTTAAAAGGGCCATTACTTCTGACCTAATAGGCTGATATCAGCCATAATCAAACTTGGCCAAGATATTACGGTAATAAACATTGTCATAAAATTTGAAGATGATTGCTCAAGAAATGAAGATGCTAGAGTGCAAACAAACTAATTGTGGACGACCGACGGATGATGACAGACAGACAACAGACATTCATCGATCCTAACAGCTCATCCTGAGCACATGTGCTCAGGTGAGCTAAAAATTAGCAATCAACTACTTTTGGATATGAAATACTGTAATTCATTCAAATATCTCCAATAGATTATCCTCATACAATAAATCATGAAAATGAGAAAATTTCAATTGCTTTTATTGCAATACATGCCAAGTCTTATAGACAAGATATCTGTATCAAAAACAAAGATGGCTCACCAGTTTGTAGATGTACAACTCGAGAGCGGAATAATCATTGGGGCGAGTTTCGTCCAGGTGGATAAAGAAGAATAGGTAGGCCCACTTGTTGTGTTCCTGCTTCACATGTTTCAGAAAACCCTGCAAACACAGAGGCAGACCGTGACGTATAAACTGTTTCAGAGGTGGAGCAAGGGAATTTTGGGGTGTATATACATATATATATATATATATATATATATATATATATATGGGAATAAAGTCTTGATCTGCAAAAAAAACTATGATTAGTGGTGTAATGTTTTCATATGATTTGAAATATCTTTTAGGGGTAAGAGAGCAAGTAAGAGTCACATTTGTATTAGGAATAACTAGAACTATCACTGAAGGTGATTCATACCCCCACCCCCATCTTTGACACAGGATGTATTCACATGACACATAAAACGAATGTTCACACATAGGATTTGGGCTTATAAGCATACCAAAAAAAAAAATTATCACTACCCACACCAGAAGTCTGTCATGTGTAGGAATACAGTTTCAAAAGTTTGCGTGAGTGAAAGACTACATGTATGTAAGGTTTAAAGTTAGTGTGAGCAATGGTTCAAAAGTTTTGGACAATGCTAAAAAGTTTTGACAGACAGACAGATAGACATAGAGACACACATACAGACACACAGAAGAAAACAATTTGCCCCCAAGATCTGTAGCTGAGGAGAATAAAAATGCAGTCTAATTATGGTTCACATCCATATTTATTGTTTGCAAAAACCTGTCTTTAAGAATTTACATTGTGGTTTTCTTATGCACTGCACTTCCTCTCATCAAGATCAATCTACATATGATATCAACCTAGCTACTTTAGTATTGGAGTTATGCTCCGGACAAAATCAAAAGATTAAAAATGACAAAGGGCAATAACTCCTTTCAAAATACATGCAGAGTTATGGTTCTTATGCACTGCACTTCCTCTCATCAAGGTCTATCTACCTATGAAGTTTCATCAACATAGGTACAGTAGTTTTGGAGAAATGCTCCGGACAAAATCAAAAGACAAAAATTAACAAAGGGGAACAACTCCTTTAAAAAACATGAAGAGTTAGGGTTCTTATGCACTGCACTTCCTCTCATCAAGATCAATCTACATATGAAGTTTCATCAACCTAGCTACTTTAGTATTGGAGTTATGCTCCGGACAAAATCAAAAGATTAAAAATGACAAAGGGCAATAACTCCTTTCAAAATACATGCAGAGTTATGGTTCTTGTGCACTGCACTTCCTCTCATCAAGATCAATCTACATATGAAGTTTCATCAACCTAGCTACTTTAGTATTGTAGTTATGGTTCGGACAAAATCAAAAGATTAAAAATGACAAAGGGCAATAACTCCTTTCAAAATACATGCAGAGTTATGGTTCTTATGCAATGCACTTCCTCTCATCATGGTCTATCTACCTATGAAGTTTCATCAACATAGGTACAGTAGTTTTGGAGAAATGCTCCGGACAAATATTTGTAGACCAACCACCGGACCGACGGACCGACGGACGGACCGACCGACCGACCGACCGACGGACGGACCGACCGACCGACCGACCGACCGACCGACAGGGTGACTCCTATATACCCCCCCAAATTTCATTTGTGGGGGTATAACAGACAAGCTCACTCCCTAACCTCCTCCATAATTAAGATGCATATTTTTCTGTTTCAAATTATGTTTATTTAAACATTGAAGTTATCTATATTCATGTCTATCTAACGATGGGACTTTTTTCCAAAGCTGTTCTTCAAAGAAGCAAACTTACATTCCCTTGTCTTTCAAAGTCATAACTCTCCCGACTGCAAATGAAGCAAATGGACTGCATATCCTTGTCGATCTCCCACTATAATTAGAAATTCAGTTGTTTTCTTTACAATTATTGATGAAAATATAAACATAATCGCACATTCAATGACATAATTCAAAAACGAGCAGCAAAATTAAAATCAGTACTGAACTTTATTATGTTAACGACTTCAGTGTAAACATTTAGGCGGTGTTAATAATTCAATGTTTATTACCAGTCTTAATATGAAATGGAAGGACATAAAAAATGAAACAAAAGGACCCTTTTAGGAGGAACCAGTTTCCAAAAGTAATCGAGCTATAATTCAACATAATTCAACAGGAAATGACAATATTATAATCAAATATATGCTTACTTTAGAATCTCTAAGCTGAGAGAAAGTATCGACAATGATACCGAAGATGATGTTCAATCCTATCGTCGTGACGATGATGAAGAATGAAACATCGAAGAACGTGATACCCACTGCATCCCAAAAGTCGTCTCCCATTTGACTTTCAAATTGCTGAAATAAAGTAGGTTGTCCATGAGGTTTAGTACAGCTATGAGGCTAAATGCCTTTTAAAAAAAGGTAATAAAATAACAACATTCTGAAAATTTGTGTACAGGCAAACTTAAGGAAACTACCGAAAGTGGAAATAAATAAGGATTTTTTTTTATTTTATACCTAATTATTCTACACTTCTCTTTTTAAATAACGTCCTTTTAATTAAATTAAGTATATTTAGATAGAAAAAAATCAAAAAGTAGAAAAAAATCGGAAACATCATTATCGTTTAATGCTTAGATTCAAAACAAAATATGGGATTTTAATTCATGTAATACTTTGCTACACAATTAATAGATGAATAATTCTAATATTAACTAGGTTCATCTTTTGATTTTATATTAAACATCACTTTGTTAAAAAAACTGTACTAATTATATATACACATGTTTATACTTCATGGAGTTAATTTGAGAGTTATATAATTTTACTTTCATATTAAAACTAATAGTAATGAATCTACGAAATAAACTGAGTATTAGCATGGTTAGGATTCAGAACAAATAAACTGTTAGTATACCCCTCTCCAAAACAAAGCAGGTTAGATAAAAAGCAAGCAATAGTTATATATAAGCCATTGAAATATTCAGTATCTAGGTGTTACCATACAATCTCTGATATCCGGCTCTTTTAACCTACCTCTCTGTATTATCTACATCATCATCCTATACCATCTCTATACATGCTGTTAACCGACATTGCAGTTACTGCTATTGAATTCAAATTAAACATGATTCAGTTACTGTTTGTTTACTAGATATGCACAGTTACTGCTTTCCCATGCATTTTAATATGACAACATTTATTTGGTACAACATAAAAACATACCTATTTTCATTATTTCCACTTTCCGAAACTATCTTCTTAAAAACCGCTACTGAAGGTTTGTTGCATCTTAAGCTCAAAATCCACGGTCTTATTAACAAAGATATGACGAGTTTTCCAACCACACCCTCTCTACAACCATGCATGGTGGTCAACATAGGACTGTGAATATGATCAAAACTCCGAACATATTCATCCCATAGATGTCTATCATCACAAAGATGAAACTGTATGCTAATATGTTAAATCTAAGGAAAGGTGAATCTCAAAAATACTTAATTTCTAACAAAATGAGAAGAGATAAGGTTAAAGCAACAGAAGAAAGTATGGGATTAGTAATAAGGCTAATACGAAGTAAGATTTTCGGACATTGAAGGTTCTGAAACGTTAATGTATTACCACCATATGGAAAATATTTATAAATAAGCTAAATTTGCTGCAAACTTTGAAAATGAGGGTTGTGTTCAGTCCCAGTAGGGTCGTTTTTCTTTCAATCTATTTCCCATCTGAACACTATTTCTGTATCAATCAGATCAGATTTAGAAAGGAAAAATGGTTTAGTTTTTGTTCTTTACTTTGTATAGCTATTTTAGCTCTTGTTTCACTTGCTGATAATCAAATTCTAAACAACGTCGTAAAAGTTCATATTTTTTACATATATATTCGACAATAAAATAATGCAATTTTAGGAGGAAATCCCATTATTGTACCTACAAAATGTTACAAACAATACACATTAAAAAATTTATATATTTAAAAACATTGTTTAAATCAACACATTTTAAATATAAGTACCAGTAAATAAGTAAGATAACAAAATGTATTTCTCCTTCTCGGCCATATAGAATTGTTTCGCCAAATTTTGGTAAACAATAAACACATTTCATATAAAAAATGTGCTTCTTTTTTGTTTTCTTTGGCGCCAATTTGGACATAGGGGTTCAAATAAAAATATTATAAGTTTCAGCTGGTAAAAATCATAAAATATATCACTCATTGTCATATATATTGCACTTTCGGTATAAAACATTGTTTATGTGTTTCTTAATATCAGAACCTGAAATGAAGCTGTAAAAGAATCAGATGATATTCTCTCAGGAAAATATCTAACTATTAGTCAGTTTGCAAATATAGCCCCATACTATAGGAAGACTACGTTGAAGTGTTGTTAGGAAACATTTTTCTACTCGAACTATCACTGAATGCGATTCCCCATCGCGTATCGCTTTGATACAAAAAAGCGGCTATAATTCTTTTAAAAAATCCTTGACACAATTATCTGCACTTGTCTGCTGATTATTCTAATCATGTTAACTCGTTATTCCAATTTTGAAAGCATTATCAACAAGGTTAAGAACAGTCATGTGATGTGTACAATGGGACGTGACGGGACGTGACTAAAGTGATTTCTCACTGTAAGAAGCTGTGGTATAACTAGGGTTGGAAATCCTGACTAACATTATTGCTAAACCTGAGAACAGAAGTAGTTTAGCAAAGTAGGCAGTGATTCTGTTATTAATGTATATAAAAAGATACAGGATTCTGGTTAGTAGAAAGAAAACATTAAAATCCAAAAGGATAAATGAAGCAGCTGTCAAACAATGCTTAGATGTCATATATATATTCGTGGGTAAAAGTTGTTTCTCCGATAGCATATCATTTACTGTTTCTGACATTTTTAGTTTTATCACTGTTTCTCTAATTTCTCACTGTACAATGAATAGATGACTAAAAGACAGGTTTTCGAAAGACACAAACATTCTTTATTGTATAGTGTAAGTTTTGAAATTTCAATTTAAAACGTCTTTATCATAATTTATCTCTACTCTATGCATTCAGATTGACAACTAAGAATCTTAGCTATTGAGGGTTAATCAACATTGATCAGTGTACTGGAGGAGGAGGGGGGCAACTATAGATAGAAACAAACCGTATAGGGACCCTCCACAAGTCCATGATGCATCACAGACACAAAACACTGGTAAATGGTGTTGCAATGTCGCCCATTGGACGAAGACCACATCCATTCACGATAAAACGCAAACAGAATGAGTGAGTATATGTAAAATACTGCAAGGCCCAGCAATGCAACTAACATCAATGACTTTCCTGAAAGAAATCAATGTTCCAGATATATGTAATTCGAATATAATCAATCACTTCTGAAACTAGTAAAAAGTACATTGTACTTATAACCGCTCCCTATGACCACAAGAACATGTCCTTTAATTTCTATAGGCCTACACCTTTCTGCAGGTTATGCACGTCTCTGGACATGCTAAGTGGGGTATTAACCTGAATGGACAGTCAACTCGTTTCATCACTGATAGTGATCAATACCTCATACATCTTCTTAATTCAACAAAGCTTTTTGTAATATGGTACTGCGCATGGCACGATGGGACAATGCTTGGGATTCCGCTATGGCCTCCACTTCACGTTGTGAAGCTAGGAAATAAGAATACACCATCACCCCATGCAATAATTTCCAGTGTGACATACTCCGGTTACTACTGGTGATCTGTATAAAACAATTTTTGTCTGAAAATTTGATTTTCTACTATCATGCATTTGTCGATCTAAATGAAAATATCAAACACTTTTTGTATTACAATCATCTCACTACAACGAATGTTATGCAACCCAGAAAGCTCTAAAATAAACTAAAACTCAGAGGGGATATAAATTTATATCGTTGGAATAAATTTTTTTATTGATGACTACAAAAGTACTTTATTTAACTTGTTCATCTTCTTTTCAATGAAACAAAGTACCGGTATATCCACGGGTTTAATTACTAGTCCTGTGTTTCTTGATGTAAACAAATATAAATCTTTGATGCAAACAAAGGTAAATCTTTGATGTAAATCAAAAATACCAGTTTCTTCAAATATTTAAAGACAATGAAGCGTAGTTTAAATGAGTATTCTGGGTGACTTTCAAACAACTTCACCACACATTATAACACCTCTTAGAGGTTACCACCCTTAGCGTGCAAAAAATGCGAGAACACACTGCGTTTGTGTCAACATCTCACCGTATACGGTCCTTCAACAAGCCCATGATGAACAACAGACAGGAAACATTCGTAAACGGTTCTACAGAAGCGCCCCCTACTGGCCTTCCACATCCATTCTCGGTAAAATGCGAACAGGATTAGAGAGTATATATAGAATATGGCCAGACCAAGCAGGGCCACCAACATCAATGACATTCCTGTGAATAGGAAATGCACAATGTACCACTATATTCCATAGCTAGTGCTCACGGTATGAAACTCCTGTTCATTTTATCAACAGTATATTTTCTATTATCGTATTTTGTTCTCACAACAGCCATACAATTTGTGTTATACCTAAAACCAGACAAGATCATGTAGGAAAATAGATTTCAAAATATGCAGGTAATAGAAAGAACGTATATTATGCATCATAATTTAAATCATATTTTAAACTAAACTACAAATCATTTCACAGATAATAAGAATATGGCTAAAGCACTGCTAAAATGAAAAAAAAAATCCAATATTTGGAATTTGTATTTTAAACAAAGAATTTGCAGAAATAATTTGCAGAAATACTTTTCAGTGCTTTTACTTTTTTTAAAACAAGCATTAATACATGTATAAATTAGCATGCCATAAAATTAGTATGGTAAATTTAGGTGTACAGTAATTTTTGTAAAATAAACCAAATTTCAATCAGAATTTCACCTATATTAGATAACATGCTCGGAAATGGAATCACTGCTAAAAATGTCTTACGATCATTGAATGGTCAGAGCAGGGACTCTTTACATATAAAGAGTCCCTGGTCAGAGTAAACATTTAATTATTGTTAGAACACCAGGTTCCTAACTATATGATAGTTAATGCCAAACAAGGCAAAATATGTTATCCCTGTACCAAAAACAATATCCATTTCGAGGGGTAAAAGCGAAATTATGCTAAGTGCATATAGATATATAAGCACTTAGCATAGTTTCGCTCTCACCCCTCGATTTGCAAAATTGCATATTCATGGAACTGAAATTGACAATTCTTCATAAAAACCAAGACAAAAAAAATGAAAATCATGTTAACCCTTTCCCTCATAGAGGAGACCATGAAAAGACCTATGCGAACAGCATAAAACCAGATCAGCCTGCGAGTAACTCGCAGGCTGATCAGGTTTTATGCTGTTCGCTGCTCCTCAGTGGTCTGGAAATGAGGATTTTGTAATTAAATTTGGTAAGGTTTAACTGTGGTTTTCTGCAGATCAGGCTTTATGTGGTACCTATTGAGTGCGTCAAAATGAGTCTATATGAGGGAAAGGGTTAAATTGGCAAATAAAGCAGATGTTATCCTAACCTAAAGGTGGGTTGGTAAGTCCAAGGCTTTTGCAAGAGATATTTTCATCGTGACAGTGGGTATCAATGATCTTGTAAGTATTAAAACTAAATGGTATACAACCTTTTTAACAGTTCTCTTAGACAAACAAGATATCGCTAAACGCGTGACTTGTAATAGAAGTGTGAAAATCCATAGTTGAATGGCAAATTCATTTGTAGAATTGACTAATAGAGAAAAAGATATCTGAGAATGAATATGTAAGTACACGAACCGTTAGTGGTGACGGCCTGGATTACTCTCTTCAGCAACTGATTCAGCTCTGTGATGTGGAGGAGATGGAAGGCAAAGAAATACCCGTCTGTCACCGTTCCTGCTATAGAACAGGCCAGGAACAGCTGAAATAGTTACAGTATCCATGGCAAGCCTTTTATATATCAAGAAATATAGGCATGCAATAAATGGCCACATAGTTATGTTACAATTGTGCTATACAGTTTGAGTTAACTTTCATACCGGTAATTTCACTTTCAGGAAAGGAGTAATAAAGCATATTAAACGCTTAAAGCAAAAACAATGCTAGGTTGGTTTTGCATTCTGATCTCTAGTCAATTTCAAATATATGTGTAGAGACTGAAACTTTACCATTGCTGAAATTTGATAAAAACTTCCCTCATTGCTTTGAGAATTTATTGTTTCAGCAAAGTCAGGGTTCATTAAAGTTTAATAAAGATAAGAAATGTCCGGGTGTTATGTGAGTACTTCCAGGAATATTGTATAAATAAAAAGAAAATTATTTCATTTGTTTCAACATTTTACTATTTTTATCTTATATTAAACATATTCATGAAGAACAAAATAAACTTGATAATCGCAGCAGGGGTTCAATAGTATTTCTGGTAGTACATACCACATAATATATGGTTTTGAAACCATATGCCTTCACTTCAAGATGCGACTCTCCTTTCTTTTCTGCCCAGCCTTTATCATCATCTTCACTTTCCTCCTCAGGTTTCCTAGAGAACAAATATAAATAAGTGTTTGTGTCTTACAAAACAGTGCACTGATATTTGTCCTTGGTTGTTGTTGTTGTTGTATTGGGGTTTACCGTCGCTGCGATAGTATTTCAATCATATAGCGACGTCCAGCTAATTACAGGTGGAGGAAGACCCCGAGTACACAGAGATACCCAGGTAGAACCACCGACCTACCGCAAGCCAGCTGGAAGGCTTCCGCACATTTGTCCTTGGTTGTACATAGAACTTGATCTCATGTACAAATGCACATTCTGAGCTCTATAATTAGGACTTTCTGCCTTTTTTATTATTCTTCTTCTTATTATTAGGACTTTCTGCCTTTCGTCGAAGGGCAATGAAAATGTAATGACACATGCTTCAAAGGCTAAAATTTTGATTTCTATGATTTTCATATGCCTATGACGTCATATGACGTCACAGTTGAAATATGCTACAAAAGTTTGTACGCGGTCTACAGCCATTGTTTGTGAACCGATTTTCATCAAATTTTCACAGATTGTGTATATTAAGTTCTAGTTGTGCATCCCGGTGTCCGTTTTTCAAAATTCGAAAAGTCCATGGTTCTATAGCAAATCCAAGATTCGAACCAAGGTCGTAAATTTTTAAATGCTTATAAAATCTGTCCTATTTGAGATAGAAAGTTGAAATTTTGTCAGTTAGTAGGTCTCTGGGTGTCTTAACAATTATGTGAAAATAAACGTCATATGACGTCACGTGACGTCATTTGTTTATTATTATTATTCTTTTCTTCTTCCTAACTAAACGCTTATTTTAATATGTTGCAATAGTCCTAGGACGATGAAATTTTTATGGGTTATTAGGCACGTGAGGAAATTTTGATTTCACCCCTACTGCATATATGTAGCCATATCACAATAAATATCGATTTTTGTAAATATATGTATGAATAAGAATTATACTGAATAGATATTTAGTTTATTAAAATTGGTTTACGCAATACAAAGTTATAAGCAAAAAAACTAAATGAAATGAAGCTAATTTTGCTGATAATATGCTGTTTTCTTGAGGTTTAACAGTCAATATCTCAGAAACGACTGAAGATAAGTTATACATTATGCGTATAAAATGTAGCATGTTTTAAGAGCTTTCTAACGGTACCAAGTTTATTGAAATTGGACTTCATATAAGAAAGTTACATGGAAAATAAGATATTTCATAATCATGCATCATAAAAATATGGAAAAGGTCACGCGCAGGGGTCACCAAGCTTAAATACTTGCGCAACGACTTAAAAAAAAATAAAAAAATATATATATATATCAAATTGCAATTGATGGGCTATATCTTGATTTTTTTATTCTTTTTGTCGAATGTTGACTGTTTCCAAAATAAGCATTGAAGTTAATACATGTACAACGGCACAAGACAAAAATTCGTATTTGCAACACTATGTAGCTAGCGAGCAGCTTGCAAGCCTTGAAAAATTCACACGCAGCCCCACATTTTAGACCATCTAAAAACTGCATTGTTATGCTAACGATATTCATATTGCATCAGTTTGTAGGCTGAGATGTTACCTTTCAAAATATCACCATAGTTCGAAATTCCAGGAATTTATGGCAAAACTACGGAAGCCCAAACACGCCAAAATCGCTAAATACGTTTAACTACGTTACAGGTGTCGAGAGGATATAGCACTATACAAATATTCAATACTTCTTCCTACTGAGGCTAAAATTAAACAAGGTTACAACTGAGCTGGAGTGATGAAATTCTATGTGTGATGAAAGTTAGAAACTTACATTTGAACACTGTTTCATTTTTCTTTCATGTCATATGACATAGTATAAATTTTGTATGTAAACTACATGTGCAAGATATGGGCGGACTTTTATTAAAATTCACAGAATGTGTTCTATTTGTGCTATTTTATATAGAGATAGAGGAGATAGAAAGTTGCAATTTGGACAGATTATCTATTATGTCATCTTCTATATATACTATATAAAGCAGATGTTGCAGAAAGTCCTATCATTCGTTTAAACGAATGACATCTAGTTACATTATATACTCATATTGTGTATATGTAAATGTTTAATATGTATACATTTTTTATTTGTAAATATTTTGTATGAATGAAATTATGCAAACACATATTCTTTGTACTAAAAATCATGTCTTGTATAACTAATTAGACAATAATGCAAGTAGAATTCTATATCTTCATAATTATGCTATTGTTGATACATGTTGTGAAGTAAAAGTCAATCTATAAATCTGTTCGTAAACAAACTGTTTTGACTTAATTCTTATGATAAAGGTCAATTAAAATTACAAATATGCTGCAACAGAGTCACTTGGAGATACTGTATCATACAAAGGATGGCTTCAATATAACATTTATAAAAGCAGATTTACTTGTAAAAACAATTGACGTCAATGACTTGACTTGACTTTTTGAGTTTACCGTCGCTTTGACAGTATTTCAGTCACATAGCGACATCCAGCTAATTACAGATGGAGGAAGACCCAAAATGCACGGAGGCATCTGAGTAAAACCACAGATCTACCGCAAGCCAATGGCAGCAAAAAAATTGGAGTTTGGAGTATAGGGAACTCAAGTGACTTACTTGCAGACACTGATAATGTCAGCAAAGGATGGGAAGGTTGGACGGTTGGAGATTATGTAGCTGAAGAATATACCCAGCGACAGCAGGTTATGCACCCCACCCAGGACGTAGATGACGATGTTGCAGTTATCACACCGATAACTTGGCTGGTACCTGTCACATTAATCAAAATCACAGGTAAATGACATATTTGCCTCTGGTATAAAAATCACCAACATATTTATGTTAACTCTTATACTTTAAACAAATAAGGATTAACACGCTTGATGCTGTCTTGATGACATATACACTGCAAGGCTTGTATGGCCCACTGAATATGATGAAATGTTATGCACTCTGATACAAATATAACGGGGAAAAAATCTCTTAAAGAAACAGCTTTTTAAGGTACAGAGAGGATGGAATGTAAGCAGATTGCAACTTCAGATGTTGAAACATAAACAACCTTTCAGGCACATTTTCAATTGTCTTTTGACGTATAAAGGCCAATATCAAGAGCAGGAGGTCACATGTACACATACACTGACACACATTTATTCTTAATGAATTTTGTTCTTTAAGACTTAAAATGCCGTATACCAGTTAGTTTCAATACTTTCAATATAACATGCACCTAAATGTATCAATACAGTTCTAAGAAAATGTTTATAATACACTGATGATTTTCCTTCAGTACACAAAGACTACATTTGCTGGTTTTGCTCTGACACAAATGAAATATTGTTTTATACTAAACATTTACCTAGGGTCATCATCATCCCCGGCCTCCCACACAGCCATGATAAAGATGGCTATCACAAGGGTAAGGAACATCACCAGATAATTCAGCGGTATCCTAGAAAGATAAATATGGCGTAAAAATGCACACAGTATCCTACACAGATACTCAAGGTGTAATAAAAATTTCACAATGATCATATATATTAAAACAATAATTCTTTAAATTCATGTAAATTATTCATTATGTATGAAGATAGGAATGTGTAAACAAATCTTAATGATTAAACAAGAGGGCCATAATGGCCCTGCATCGCTCACCTGGTATCATTAGGCTATGTAAAATCAAGTGACCCCTGGGGCAGGGCCAATTTTGAGCCCAGGGCCATGATTTGAACAAACTTGGTAGCAGTTTATTAGCCCATGTTACATACCAAATATCTGGACTCCAGGCCTTGTGGTTTCCGAGATGATTTTTCAAGTTTTTTTTCCAATATTAGCCTTTGTTAAATCAAGTGACCCCTGGGGCGGGGCCAATTTTCACCCAATGGTCATGAATTAAACAAACATGGTAGAGATCTACTAGACAATGCTGCACATCAAATATCTAAACTCCAAGCCTTGTGGTTTCTTAGAAAAAGATTTTTCAAGTTTTTCCTGTATAAGTCTATGTTAAATCAATTGACCCCTGGGGCGAGGCCAATTGTGAGCCCAGAGTCATGATTTGAACAAACTTGGTAGAGATCCACTAGACAATGCTACACACCAAATATCTAAACTCTAGGTCTTGTGGTTTCTGAGAAGAAGATTTCTTTTAAGATTTCACTTTTTAAAAATCTATATTTAGCTCCTGTGACATAATTATGCAACAGACGAAACCAATTTGAACAATTTTTATAGGGGATCACTTTAGGAACATCCTTGGAAAGTTTGATCACGTTCCCATCAGTAGTTTCAGAGAAAAATATTTTTAAGTAAATTGTTGACGATTGACAATGACGGACGCAAAAGAAAGGCTGATCCCAAAAGCTCACCTTGGTACTTTGTGCCAGGTGAGCTAAAAAATATGTACATTTTTTCAGATACAGTAAAAAAGTGACATAATATTTTCAAATACCATAAATTGACCAGCAGACGACCTATTGGATTGGCATGAACTCTCCGCTGATACTTGATATCCTTGATGATGTCACTAGACCAGTCCATGAAGTCACGAATTTTGTTGCTAGGAGACGAACGATCCACTTCATACTTGAACTTTTCCTTGATTTCTTCACGAAGAACTTTCTGCAATTTGATTTCAATGAATACATGCACAAGCATGTAATCTTGTACACACTAAAAAAAAGTGAAATTACATGCCACCTTAAATTAGCTTTCAGCACGTATATAGGGTAAATTTTTTTATTTCTTAAAAGCCCTAGTAGTCATTTCTCTAAAACGATTTTTAGATCAAGGTCTATGACCTAAATTTTTCCCATTGATCCACAACACAATGGTTGAAAAAAATGTATGATTCATTTCCATTTACCCAAGGTCCTCATTGTTATTCTAGAAAATTAACATTAAATTACCTTGTCTTTTACCCTGAAGTAAAGTTTCTGCAGCACATCGTCTTTGATTATCTCAATTGAAAGAGTGCTGTTTGAGAAAAATTCAAAGGCATCCTTTTGTTCATCTGTCTTCAGTATGTCTGAAATGCATACAAATTATATACACGTATATCATGAAACAAAAGTTGTCTATAAGGAAGCATGCTCGTTTGTTTTAGGGCTTGTAAATATAAAAGATAAACAAGAGGGCCATGATGGCCCTGGATCGCTCACCTGATATCATTAGGCTATGTAAAATCAAGTGACCCCTGGGGCAGAGCCAATTTTGACCCCAGGGTCATGATTTGAACAAACTGGGTAGAGGTCTATTAGCCCATGTTACATACCAAATATCTAAACTCCAGACCTTGTGGTTTTTGAGAAGAAATTTTTCTAGATTTTTTTCCAAAATAAGTCTATGTAAAATCAAGTGATCCCTGGGGAGGGGCCAATATTTTCACCAAATATCTAAATGCCAGGCCATGTGTTTTCTAGTTTCCTAAAAAGAAGAATTTTCAAGTTATTTCTATATTAGCCTATGTAAAATCATGTGACCCTGGGGTGGGGCCAAATTTGACCCCAGGGGCATGATTTGAACAAACTTGGTAGTGATCTACTAGACAATGCTGCACACCAAATATCTAAACCCTAGGCCTTGTGGTTTCTGAGAAGAAGATTTTTCAAGTTTTTCCTATATTAGCCTATGTTAAATCAAGTGACCCCTGGGGGTGGGGCCAATTTTGACCCCAGGGTCATAATTTGAACAATCTTGGTAGAGAGTCATAAGATCATGCTACATACCAAATATCTAAACTCCAGGCCTTGTGGTTTCTGAGAAGAAGATTTTTTCAAGTATTTCCTATATTAGCTTATGTTAAATCAAGTGACCCTGGGGCAGGGCCAAATTTTTTAAATTGGAAATATCTTAACTCTATGCCTTGTGGTTTCTGAAGAAGATTTTTCAAGGTTTTTTCCTATAGTAGCCTATGTTAAATCAAGTGACACCTGGGGCGGGGCCAATTTTGACCCCAGGGTCATAATTTTTACAATCTTGGTAGAGAGTCATAAGATCATGCTACATAACAAAAATCAAAAGGCTAGGACTTGTGGTTTCTGAGAAGAAGATTTTTCAAGTTTTTCCTATATTAGCATATGTTAAATCAAGTGACCCCTGGGGCGGGGCCAATTTTGACCCCAGGGTCATGATTTGAACAAACTTGGTAGAGATCCACCAGACAATGCTACACACCAAATATCTTAACTCTATGCCTTGTGGTTTCTGAGAAGAAGATTTTTCAAGGTTTTTTCCTATAGTAGCCTATGTTAAATCAAGTGACACCTGGGGCGGGGCCAATTTTGACCCCAGGGTCATAATTTTTACAATCTTGGTAGAGAGTCATAAGATCATGCTACATAACAAAAATCAAAAGGCTAGGACTTGTGGTTTCTGAGAAGAAGATTTTTCAAGTTTTTCCTATATTAGCCTATGTAAAATCAGGTGACCCCTGGGGCGGGGCCAATTTTGACCCCAGGGCCATGATTTGAACAAACTTGGTAGTGATCTAATAGACAATGCTGCACACCAAATATCTAAGCTCCAGGTCTTGTGGTTTCTGAGAAGAAGATTTTTCAAGTTTTTCCTATATTAGCCTATGTTAAATCACGTGACCCCTGGGGCGGGGCCAATTTTGACCCCAGGGCATAATTTGAACAATCTTGGTAGAGAGTCATAAGATCATGCTACATACCAAAAAACAAAAGGCTAGGCCTTGTGGTTTCGGAGAAGAAGATTTTTTCAAGTTTTTCCTATATTAGCCTATGTTAAATCAAGTGACCCCTGGGGCGGGGTCAATTTTGACCCCAGGGCCATAATTTGAACAATCTTGGTAGAGAGTCATAAGATCATGCTACATACCAAAAATCAAAAGGCTAGGCCTTGTGGTTTCGGAGAAGAAGATTTTTAAAATTTTCATTTTTAAAATCTATTTTTAGCTCCTGTGACCTAGATTTTTGACCAATCAAAATAATTTTAACAACTTCGGATAAGGGCCCCATAATGAACATTCCTGTGAAGTTTTATCAAAATTGACCAAGCGGTTAAGGAGGAGATGTCGTTTGAAGCAAAATGTTGACGGACGACGGACGGACGGACGACGGACGGACGGACGACGGACGGACGACGGACGGACGGACGACGGACGAAGACCGGTCACAATAGCTCACCTTGAGCTTCTGGCTCAGGTGAGCTAAAAACAATACCTCAATATTTTCTGTGAAAAAGTGAGTTAGAAAGATTGATCATGATTCTAAGTCAGAAAAGGGGAATGATTATTCCAAAAACCATGACAGAGTTATGTACCATTGTTTAAAGGTGGAAATGTGGAGGTGATGATCATAAACATGTATTCTAAGTTTAAAACGATACCTTAAAGGTTCAGTGAAAAAGTGAAGGGGTATGAAAAAAACAAGAGGGCCATGATGGCCCTGAATCGCTCACCTGAGTACCATTGCTTCAATTGATGTCAAGGTTTTTAAACAGACAAGGATTCTGATATAACTTAATCTAAAACATTTTACCCCTGACAAAACTACACACCAAATATCTAAGCAATGGGCCATATGGTTTCAGAGAAGACTTGGGCGCAGGGTCATTTATCACCGTAGGGCCAAGACTTTGAAAATCTTTGTAATGAACCATTAGATGCTACTACATACCAAAAATCTTAGCTCTAGGCCTTATTGATTCATAGAAGAAGATTTTTTAAGATTTTCCTATTTAACTCTATGTAAAACAAGTGACCCCTGGTGTGGGGTCATTTATCACCATTGGGCTATGATTTGTACAATCTTGGTAGTGGCCCATAAGATGATGCTACATACCAAATATCTAAGTTCTAGGCCTTATGGATTCATAGAAGAAGATTTTTTTAGATTTTCCTATATAACTCTGTGTAAAACAAGTGACCCCTGGTGCGGGGTCATTTATCACCATAGGGCTATGATTTGTACAATCTTGGTAGTGGCCAATAAGATGATGCTTCATACCAAATATCTAAGCTCTAGGCCTTATGCATTCATGGAAGAAGATTTTTTAAGATTTTCCTATATAACTCTATGTAAAACAAGTGACCCCTGGTGCGGGGTCATTTATCACCATAGGGCTATGATTTGTACAATCTTGGTAGTGGCCCATAAGATGATGCTACATACCAAATATCTAAGCTCCAGGCCTTATGGATTCATATAAGAAGATTTTTTAAGATTTTCCTATATAACTCTATGTAAAACAAGTGACCCCTGGTGCAGGGTCATTTATCACCATAGGGCTATGATTTGTACAATCTTGGTAGTGGCCCATAAGATGATGCTTCATACCAAATATCTAAGCTCTAGGCCTTATGCATTCATGGAAGAAGATTTTTTAAGATTTTTCCTATATAACTTTATGTAAAACAAGTGACCCCTGGTGCGGGGTCATTTATCACCATAGGGCTATGATTTGTACAATCTTGGTAGTGGCCCATAAGATGATGCTACATACCAAATATCTAAGCTCTAGGCCTTATGGATTCATAGAAGAAGATTTTTTAAGATTTTTCTATATAACTCTATGTAAAACAAGTGACCCCTGGTGCGGGGTCATTTATCACCATAGGGCTACGATTTGTACAATCTTGGCCAAAAAGGCCTTTTTTGCAGAAGAAGTTTTAAATTTGCATTTTTAAAATCTATTTTTAGCTCCTGTGACCTAATTATGCAATGGACCAGAACCATTTATACAACTTTAGTAGAGCTTCATCCAAGGAACATTCCTGCAAAATATTTTTCAAATTGGCCAAGCTGTTTAGGAGGAGATGTTGTTTGAAGCAATTGTTGACGCCGGACGCACGCACGCACGCACGGACGCACGGACGCACGGACGACGGACGACGGACGCCGGACAAAAGGCGATCAGAAAAGCTCACCTTGAGCACGTTGTGCTCATGTGAGCTAATAACTGAGATTCTAAATGGAAAAAGGAACATATTTTGGTCAAATCAATGACAGAGTTATGTACCCTTGCCTACATTGCCTACAGGTTGATGTTATAGTCATGAATAAGTATTCCAAGTTTCATAGAAATACCTTACAGTGTTCAGTGAAAAACAGATGTGGCACTAATAACTTTACCAAGATTTAGTCAAAAAGGGAAATAATTTGGTCAAAATCCATGAAAAGGTTATTTGTTACCTACATACA
The DNA here is from genome assembly GCA_021229015.1 of Solen grandis. Taxonomy (NCBI): domain Eukaryota; kingdom Metazoa; phylum Mollusca; class Bivalvia; order Adapedonta; family Solenidae; genus Solen; species Solen grandis. The sequence continues at coordinate 45,631 of JAIFHC010000511.1, forward strand.
GGTGGGGGGCAATGATCGTAAACATGTATTTTAAGTATCAAAGCAAAAACTAAATGGGTTCAGTAGAAATGAGTGAGGTGGTATGAATGACTTAAAAAGTGACGCTAAAAATAATATTGTTGCATTCCTCTTCCTGTATTTTTTTTGCAGTTCCAAACATCTTAAGTCATTTAACACCAGTCAGAAACTTCAGGCTCCTAGTCCTTTATAAACTGGTAATATTACTGGAAACATTTGTGAGCAACTTCCTTACGCAGCTCAAAATGGATTTTGAACCAATGCAGATATTATGATCTAGCAAAATAGGCATGTGAGTTCATATCTTTGCACCTTAAATACTGCAAAATGATTATTTTTCTTCAAAATAAGAAGTTTAAATAATGCTTTGACAGAACTATTAATTACATATAATTCTTCAGATTCAAAATTGGAGATAAAAGCTAAAACTACAGATGCAATAAGAGCTTCCACTGAAGGCAATTAAAACAACATGATTTTAAACACATTTCTTATAATACAAAATGAAAGTAGAGCTATCACTGAAGGTGATTACTATCCCCGCAAAATACTTTAATGCAGGAGAAGCCAGACTTCAGGCAGAGCATAGATAAGAACCTGTATACATAGTATATTGGTTGTGATAGTAATAAGTAAGTAAAGTTTTTTTTTTAAGTTGATAGAGAGTCAATAATGGTTGTTTGTCACAGTAGTTTAAAAAAATAAGGTTACAGTTCTTGGACACTGCACTTCTCCTAGTCGCCATCTGTTTACATTTTAAGTTTCAAGTATATACCATTATGTTCAGGACAAGAAAAACAAAGAAAAGTAACAAAGGGAAATAACTCTGTAATTACCATAGAGTTATGGTTCTTGTGCACTGCACTTCCTCATATTGTGGTTGACCATTGTATGAAACTGTTTTGAAATCCAACCAGTAGTTTACAAGTTATACTCTGGATAAGGAAAAGTAACAAAGGGCAATAACTCTGTAATTCCTATAGATAGAGTTATGGTTCTTGTGCACTGCACTTCCTCTCATTGTGGTTGACCATTGTATGAAATTGTTTTGAAATCCAACCAGTAGTTTACAAGTTATACTCTGGACAAGGAAAAGTAACAAAGGGCAATAACTCTGTAATTCCTATAGATAGAGTTATGGTTCTTGTGCACTGCACTTCCTCTCATTGTGCTTGACCATTGTATGAAATTGTTTTGAAATCCAATCAGTACTTTACAAGTTATACTCCGGACAAGGAAAAAATACAAAGGGCAATAACTCTGTAATTACTCTAGATAGAGTTATGGTTCTTGTGCACTGCACTTCCTCTCATTGTGCTTGACCATTGTATGAAATTGTTTTGAAATCCAATCAGTACTTTACAAGTTATACTCCGGACAAGGAAAAATTACAAAGGGCAATAACTCTGTAATTACTCTAGAAAGAGTTATGGTTCTTGTGCACTGTACTTCCTCATGTTGTGGTTGACCATTCTATGAAATTGTTATGAAATCAAACTTGTACTTTTCAAGTTATGCTCCGGACAAGGAAAAAAAAAGGGAAAAGGTTCTTGTGCACTGCACTTCCTCTCCATGTGTTTGATCATTGCATGTAGTTGTATTGAATTCCAACTTGTGGTTTTCAAGTTATGCTCCAGACAAGGAAAATGCAACGGACCGCTGGACCGACCGACCAACCGACCGACCGACCGACCACCGGGTGACTCCTGTATACCCCCCAAAACTTTGTTTCGGGGGTATAATTATTTACAATCTGATGTTAATCAGTCATTCCCACTTTATTTAAAATCCTCATAATTTCAAACATAAAATGGATGGGAGTGATTTTAAAGCAGCTCATTCACAACTGATCGGTAGCAACAAAAAATGGTTAAAGGCCTTTCTGTTTTCCATCAGTTATATTGGTGAAGTCTTTTTTTCCTGACAAATAAACTCAGGACTGTTGGTAACATTGCAAAAGGAAATGCTTATTTTCGTAAATGCACTTCGGGAAATTCCAGTTAAATACAGATTACGGTATCCTAAATCAGGTGATTCCTGACACATTCCGCAATATGGCCTTAATACCAGTCCAAGGACATTTTAAGTGTAATTAAAATTTTTAGGCCGTGAAGTAAGAGCATGTGCTACGAGTAAATCTGATCAGTCATATGACGGCACATGGTAAAAGAAATGCTAAATATAGTTTTTTTAATCTTAAAAATTGGTTCAATACTGTTTATAATGCTTCTGTCTGTGATGGAGAAACCAATCACAGAAAATTACATTGGGTGACAATGCATCTGTAGATGGAAATTGATGAAATAATACACACATAAATAAAATTCTTGATCAATGACCATCTGTGAACAAGCTGTGAACAAGCCGCTTCGAGTGTAAAAACATAAACAAAGAAACATACCATCAGGACCAACCCCTGCGTCAAGGTCCATCTTGCGTGCAATCAGATGAAAGTACTGGAACCCCACATTCAACAACAATGTCTCAAGGTCTTCATCCCCTTTGTCCTGTGGTAAACATTTGTACAGGATACACAAAAGTGAAGATGATTATCAAATACTATGTACCAAACAGTGGATATAGCAACATGTACAGTTTACACAACAGTGGTAAAACAAATTGTGCATCATGATGACTCTGTATCCCCAGAGTGGTTCTGGACAAAAAGTAGACTTGTTTATCCAAAACCTGTAGCGTATATAAGCAAGTAAAGATCAATAAAAAGCTTAAATCTAAAGAAGTCCAATGAGTATGATGCAGTGATAATTATTATTTTTCAAATCTCATTATAAATCTAAAAATCTGTTTAAACTAACTTCCTTTGCAAGAAATAATTACATTAAACAGTTGAGCATTATAAAGATGAATGCCTGTAGCTTGAACGGTATGGTATAATATATCTGTCTTTTAGGAATCCTTTCATAAAAAGTTTAATGTAACCAAGTAAAATCCTACTGCCCCGAGCTGGTATCGAACTCGGGACCCTCGGTATGCAAATCGGACACTCTACCACGTCGCCACAAAAGCTAGCTCTATGGCAAGATAGTACAAGTGCCATTTTATACCTCTACTACATACACCCCCTCCTTTCAAGAATCTGTCCTCAGATTCCTGGAGTATGAACGTCTATGGGACTTTCTAAGGGTGCAATCCCTTCTACAACTGTGAGTTATTTACGTTGGGCGCCAAATGTAACCAAGTAAAATCCTACTGCCCCGAGCTGGTATCGAACTCGGGACCCTCGGTATGCAAATCGGACACTCTACCACGTCGCCACAAAAGCTAGCTCTATGGCAAGATAGTACAAGTGCCATTTTATACCTCTACTACATTAATATTAGTAAAGTATCATTTTCTAATATTTTCATATAATCAGTACCTATTTTCTGAAATAACATATTGATTATAACATTATACGAGACAGGTCGTCTCTGAACTAGGATCAGTTATGGTGATGAACACAGATCTAACAGACACAGTGACAACATGCATGATACAAAGTGGAACTGACATGGCAGTGATGTTTAATCAGCATTCCATTACTGCTACATGCAACAGGTGTTAAAGCTATGAAATATATCAAGGTACAAGGAATGGACAAGTAGCACAATAGAAACAAGGAGAGGAAGGTATCAAATAACTGTTTATTTGCCTACAAAATTCAAGGTGAAAGCAAACCATGTTGCAACAGGACTGACAGTTTAATATAAAAAAAATAAATGACCATTCTGAAAAAACAACAAAAAGAAAACTGTTAACCAGATACTATATTGAAGACAATGAAATAAAACCATTCATGCTTATTTCATTAACTTTTTATTCAAACAACTTCTCACTGTATAGTTGATATCACCTGCTCTGTGTTATATTATATTCAGTATACTTCAGTATATGATTCATCTAAATTTATAATCGGTTAACTTTTATTTCAAAATACTCAAAAAGGAAATTATCTTTTGAATTTAATAAAGAATCCATTAAAAAGTAAAAAGTAGTTTGATTTTGTTTTGCTTGTGATTATTCAAAGTGCTAACATGCAGTTTGTTGTTAAGCTTAAGTCTCTGGATTGTTTATGATTTATGAAAAAATGATTTCCAACATAATTTTAACTGGGTTACATGCTATCAATGTCTAAAAAAGAAGAAAAGAAAGAGATAATTAAACCTAATGTGATGGAGTATTTACTTTAGAAGCTTTATCCAATACACATGATCTGTTTAAACATTTATTTTAATATTTTATTATACATGCACCAGCCCTATTAAACCAATAGTGTGTGAATTAGTCTTCACAACCGAAAACCAATGAACTTGCTTCTAAGAGGAAGAAATCAAAATTGTGAAACATGAACC